>CAUYQG010278012.1:0-46139 GCA_963574415.1 Tarsius wallacei
GCACGCGCTACCATGCCCGGTTAATTTTTTTGATTTATTGTAGAGATGAGGTTTCACCTGCCCAGGCGGGTCTCGAACCCGCGGGCTCAGGCAATCCACTCACCTCAGCCTCCCAAGGCACGGGATTACAGGCTGAGCCACTGAGCCCGGCTACCTATATTAATTTTTAAAAAATACATAATTTTGCAATTTATATGGATATTATGAGCATTCTTACAGTCTTAAATAGGTCAAGACAAGCGGGAACCTATTTCATTCTTGTTTTATGATTTAGCTGTACTGTAACTTAAAACATTCCTCTGTTGATGGACATGACTTTTCTTCCGCTTCTTGCTGTTATGAATAATGAAGTGATGAGTGATGATTATCCTTGGACACACAGTCTTGCTCATCAGATACACGTTTGTTAGTCACTGAGCTGGCTAGATAATGAGATGGCAGCAGTTTTCTGGTATAAGTATTTTTCAGTTCTTACTCTACACACAGAGGAAAGAATTCTTGTGGCTTTTTAGAATCTTTTGGGTAAACTTAACTAAAACATTTTACTGAAAAATTTCAAAGCTAGATTACACAGAGGGTGCTAAAAAATGTATACACATTTTAAGAAAGAAAAAAATTGTAATACTCAATATATACCAATAACAAAAGATGAATATAAGTCACGTTTGACTTTTGCAATTACAAGAGGTGCTCAAAGTGGTTATCATCAGCATCCAGGCACTTATGATTATGGCAAACTAAAAGTAATACATAGTTAACATCTCTTAAAATGCACATACATTTTTTTTGGCACCTCCGGTATATGATAAAACAGCATCCATGGCCTAGGAAGACCGTTGTATTGCTGTCCTCTTCTTTTTTGATATCTCTGGTAGTTTTGCTGCCAGGAATATTTGCCAATTATTTCCAGGTGATATCCACATTTGTCACTTAAGAAATTTCATTACTATCTAAAGAAATTATAATAAAGCAACCATTTATTGAGTGTTTGCTATGTGCCTTGCATTACGATGAGTACTATATATGCATCATTTATTTTAGTCCTCAGTAATTGTATGAGGAGATAAGCTTATTAGGTATTGTCTTATAACTTGAGATCTTGTAGCTACTGTCAACAAGAAATAGGGATCTTTTAGTTTATTTTTAAAAGTCTTATTACAAAGAAATTGATCCTTAATCTCAGTGCCGAGGGAAAATCTGTAAATTTGTCACCTTCTAGATTTTACTTACATAGATAAATATCTGTGTGTGTGTATATATATGTATATATATATATATATATAAAATTCTTTAGAACAGAAAGGATCGTTTAACATATATGTATACATATGTATGCATAAATGTGTATTTTAGCATCCAAGACATCGTTCCATACTTGTATATATAGCTGTATCTCATAACTGTGATATTCTGTAGTATAGCTGTACCATAGCTTATTGAATAGCGGTTTTGCAGTTTTTCTTCTTAAAATTTAAAACTCCTTTTGCAGAGTTCGTGTTGTTATTTGCAACATATCGGAGAGAAAAAAGAGAAGGTACAGCAGCCTGGTCGAAGCCATTCGTTAAACTGGTGTCCAGATAGTTCTCTAGGAAACCTGCCAGAGTCCTACAAAGAATTGTTGGGTATTCTACCGTCTTAACATTTCAATTTTTCTTTGTCACTCCCCTTCCCCCAATTTTGTGCTTTAATCTATTTTTATGAAAAAGACTTGGTTACAAGTATGTGCCCAGTGTGGTGGTACACACCTATAATCCCAGCTACTCCGGAGGCTGAGGTGGGAGGATTGCTTGAGGTCAGAAGTTTGAGGCTGCAGTGTGCTGTGATCATGTCTGAATAGCCACTGCAGTCCAGCCTGGGCAACATAGTGAGACCCCCCTCCCTTAAAAAAAAAAAAATTGTCTCCATTAAATACAAGGCTTAGTGCCTTTATTTTCTGAAAAGGCTGTACATTGAGGTCTGAGAATACTTTATAGCAAGAAATATGCCATTTATTGCTCTCATCCAGTTTATCCTAACTAAAACTTGCAGCATGATATTTCAAGTGTGTGTTCATATATGTTTTTTGGTGCTGATATTGCCTTTAATTGAATTTTAAATGATTTACGAAATACTTTCTCAAGAAGAGTTCTTAAGAAAGTAGAGAAAATAAGAATGGAAAGGGTATACTGGGAGAGATTTGCTCTGGATCATATGTGGGCAACACCAAAAATTTGAATTCCCACTTGGAATGTAGATTCAGATCTTGCTATTTAGCCTTAGTAAATCAACTTATTTTCTTTTGATTTCATTTTCCTGTGTTGTGATAACGATATAATTGCTTAGGTCCTTTCCAATTTGATATTGTTCTTTAGTCACATTTGGTAATTATTTAGTAACAGCCATCAAGAGGAACCCTTAGATTAGTTCTTACAATTCATTCAGCAACATATTATTGAGCATTTCTTAGCTCAATAAGAACCAATCCCTGCTCTCAAGGTACCCACAGTGATGCGAATTTAAACAAATAATTAGAATAGAGTGTGGGCATTTTAGAGATACAGTATATATGTATAGGAATGACTTTCTCTGTGGGTCAAGGAAAATGTTACAGAAGAGACATTTAGACTAGTATTGACTAGGTGGACAAGGCGGCAAAGGGCATTCATTCCACAGCTTATGCCAAAATGCAGAGCATGATGTAGGGGGCTCCTTACATTTTTTTTTTTTTTAGATTGCTAGACCACAAAGACCTTAAAAGCGTGTTGTCCATCTTTATTATTTTGCATTTTTTGTGATTCATGATTTTTGCTAAGTATTAATAGCAAAACCAATAGCAAAACTCAGCTCATGGGAGGCAGAACTTAAATTGCGATCTTAAATGGGAAATGATTATCACTGTATGTATATATATATATGTATATGTTTTTTTGAGTCAGGGGTCTCACTTTAGTCACCCAGGCTGGAACAGGATCATGACTCACCACAGCCTTGACCTTTTGGGCTCAGGTTATCCTCCTGTCTCAGCCTTCAGAGTAGGTAGGACTATAGTACCCGGCTAATTTTTTGATTTTTTTTGTAGAGATGACAAGATGAAGTCTTGCTATGTTGCCCAAGCTTGTCTTGAACTGAACTCAAGCATTCCTCCTGCCTTGGCCTCCCAAAGTGCTGGGGTCACAGGCATGAACCACTGCACCTTGCCAATAATCACTGTAAATTAGTTAATCTTTCCAAAAGCAGTGCAATGCATATTTTGGAGACCTTCTTTATTAAGCTACAGTTAGCAGCATGCTCATCATTCTTGCATTTTCTTTCTATAATGTGTCTTCCTCATGTTTTGGCGTAATAGATCATTTTAAAATTGATTTTTATTAGAAAATAACTTTTGCAGTAATTAAATCAATTTCTGATGAAAGAGAAGCTGAATTTGCTATAATTGAAAGTTTGTATAGCCCTCACTTTCATTTTAAAAATAAAATCAACAGTTGTATGATTTTGGAGGAGGCAGGATACTTTGAAAAATAATAAATGGGCATGAATTATTAGCCTCAAATTGGATTTGATTTGGCACGTCGTGGGTGGTGGTAATGCTTAAATTTAGTCTCTTACTAAATGCATGGAAACATTTAACTTGGGAAAATAGAATATATTTGCTCATTCCAAAGAGAGGCACAAGTCTGGTTTGGGAAAATTAGTCTCTGACATTGGAACCTGCTTTAGGGTGAATTTAAGTGCTACAATATAAAACATTCACTATAAAAAGATATTTGAAAGCTGCTAATTTGAAAAGAATTTCCAGACTAGGAAGGCTAGAAAGGGAAATTGAGTCTCTATTTTCCACCTTTTTTTTTTTTTTAAAAACTGTCACTTGAGGCTAGATAATTTGAATCTTCAGAGAAGGAAAAGATTCAAGGAAGACACCTCTGCTCAGCATTCTCTTGTTAACTATGTGCCCACTTCTCTAGCTAGATTTTTTCTTGACTTTTGTGATTATTTTACCACTTTGTAAGGTTTACTTTAAAAAAAAAATCTGCCTGAAATAGGTTAGTGTCAGCATTTCTCACTCTAAAATTCTCTAATGTAAATTTGTGCCATTTAAACAGTGTGCTTATTTCCTAGTGTGTGCCATCAATTTCATCGGGTGTTTATTGTGCATCTTTGTGCAGAACACTTCTATGCACAACAGTGAGATACACAACAGTATATCAAACATTGCTGTCTTCAAATAGCTTGCATTCTGGTTGAAATTCAATTTATTGTGAATGCTGCATCTTTCCCTTGATAGCATTGTGGCACTATCTCCGATTGTCCACACCATCCAAATTGTAGTTAGTCCCATTGTCATTGTACATTCTCTGATTACAATTAAGACTCTTCTTTACTGGTTACTTGTTAGTTTGGTGCCATATGAACGGTGCATTTTGTCTTTTATGTTTATGTTGCAAATGTAATTTGCCTCATAGTGGACATCTGATTTAATATTTCAAACACTTTGGCATCTAATAGAACAGGTTCCATTAATGACTCTCACTTTTTGCTCTGTGACTTTGGACAAACTGGCCTGAGCCTCAGTTTTCTTATTTGTAAAAAAGAAAAGGAGAGACTATGGTAATACCTGCTGCATAGGGTTGTCGAGCAGATTCAATAAAAGAATGTATATAAAGGGCTTACTGTAGTATCTGTTACACAGCAATATTAATATATGGCTTCTGATAAAGAGGTGTGACCCACACAAAGGGTGTATTTAACCCTCACCCCAAAAGTATAATACTTGCAAAGTTAAAAAATGTGTGCATGACTGTCTTCAAAAGAGTAGTGACATATAAATATGTAGTCATAGAGCTTAGTAACTGACACTTGATCTTTAAGTAGGCTTTGCCCTTTACTTGCTAGGTGAATTTAGATGTAGTAGTCCCCTTCAATTCTAGTAAGAGGGATATGAATCATGTTAACTATCTGTAACCTTTTAAATATTTGTTACTTCTAAGGAAGGTATAAATAGAATAAGTGAGTATTGAGGATCAAGGATGGCATTGTGAAGGATCTAACGGTTACCTTTAAAAGATTGGTCTTACAGAGAAGGTGGGAGGAGAAAGAGGGCATTTTAGGTAGAGGACAGATAGGCAGAAACATGGAGTATGCAGAAAGGTATGCTTACTGGGTGTTAAACACCATAGTATGTGCATTTACAAATGTTCTCTTTGCATCATTCAATAACCCTCCACTTTGCAGATAAAGCAGCTGAAGTACATCTCAGAAAGGTTAAGTAACTCCCAAGGCCACCCAGCCAGTGAATTGAATCAAAATCCCTCCAGTTCTGGTTATACTTCCTCCTTTGTTTCCACTATAAACTTCATTGGCTTACAAATAATAAGTGGCTAATTTGCACTAAGACTGTATTAAGGATAAAAGAGAGTTATGAGAGAGAAATTGGGAAAACCAGGTTACTGAGGTCTTTGAGTGGTAGACAAAGGAGTTTGGACTTTATCTGGGAGGCAGTAGAAGTCATTAAGGATTTTTGAGCAACAACAGTGGTAGTGAAATTCATAGAGAGAAGTTCAGTAGCATTGACATAGCAGTGGAGGATATTTCAAGTACCAAGCCTGCTAAGACAACTGATGTTAACTAGATAAGAGAATGAGAGCATGAATAAAAAGGTAGCATTGGAAATAGACTGAAAGGGAATTTGAGGTAAGTTATGATAGTATCATTGGCAAATGATTGGATATATGGGGAATAAAGAAGAGCGTAGTTGAATGAAAATTTCTGTGTGAATGAGAGGATGGTGATGCCCCTGGGAACAGGAAGAGGAGAAGATTTAGAAGGAAGGTTTGGCTGGGTGTGGTGGCTCACGTCTGTAAACCCAGCATTTTGGGAGGCCAAAGCAGGAGGTTTGCTTGAGCCCAGGAGTTTGAGATGAGCCTAGGCTTACATAGCAAGACCCCATCTCTACAAAAGATAAGAAAAATTAGCTGGATGTGGTGGCATGCGTCTGTAGTCCTAGCTTCTTGGGAGTGAAGTGGAAGGATCCCCTGAACCCAAAAGTTAGAGGCAGCAGTAAGCTGTGATTGTGCCAATTGTGCCACTGTACTTGAGACTGAGCGACAGAGTGAGACCCTGACCAAAAAAAAAAAAACCAGGTTTGGACATAGTGAGTTGAGGATGCTGGCAGCACATTGAAACATAGCATTACAATGGTCACTATGTAGGATATTCTCTTTTTGCCCTTCCTGGTTCACTCTCCACCTTTGTCTCCTTTGCTCTGTGTTCTTAGGAGGTTGGAGGTTGACTCCTAAAGAACTGCATACTCTCTTTTCTGGCTTCATTCATCTTGTATTTGGACAGGGGAAAAACCAGCAGAAGATCCGGAGGGTGAGAGAAAGTGTAGGTCAAAATATCCGTTCCCTCCTCTTTCCCAATGGCCCTCTTGTAGAGCTCTAGGTCTTTTCTGGCTTCTGGTAACCATGATCTCTTATTGCCACTTCAGGTTCCCTAGTCCCAAGATAGTTTACAAACTCTTGATTTTTCATAACTGTGCCCACACCAGTTAATAGTTCCTGGTCATAAAACTCTTTGATAACTCAGAATGTGCCATCTGTTGTCATCTCTTCAATGGAATGTTAAAATCCCTTTCACATTTTCTAATACCTTGGTCTTCCCAGTCCCGCCAAACTTGGAGTAGATCTAGCTATGTGCATTAGGTTACATCTCTGTCACGAGTGTTCCCTCATCTGAAATTCAATGTCTCCATTTCCTACTATGTCAAGTTAAAATCTGTTACTCTTTTGGTTGACAATTCTGTTGGAAATACAGCAGAAAACAAAAGAGACAAAAATCCCTGCCCTCATAGAGCTTAGATTTTACTGGGGAGAGAAAAACAATAAAACGCCATAAATTACATGGTATGGAAAAAACTAAGTGGGGTGAGGAATGGTGAATGCTGTGCAGCAGGATGTTTGTGGGGATAGAGCAGTTTAAAATAGGGTGGTATGAGTGATCTCTCTGGGAAAGTGACATTTGAGCAGATATGAAGGGAATGTGAGAATGAGCAATATAGATATGTAGAGGAAGAGCAAAAGCCCTGAGCAGGATTATGCCTGGTTTGATTGAGAAAAAGCAAGTTGTTCAGGGTAGCTGGACTTGAGAGAAGAAGAGGAAAGGAATAGCTGATGAGGTCAGAGAGGGCCGAGATCATGTAGGGGTTTGTAGGCTGTTGTAAGTATTTTGACTTTTCCTAAAGGAATGGTGAACCATTTCAGGGTTTTGAGCAGTGTCATGATCTGATTTGAATTTTTAAAGATTCTTTATAACTTGTTCAAAATTCCTATCCCTTTGGTCTAGCTGCTTTCAGTGAGGGCTTATGAGGAAAGCAATCAGAACTACTTGGGTTAAGGTATTAACAGCCCACAATCTTTCAAATTCTACCATAGGGGTGTGTGTGTGTGTGTGTGTGTGTGTGTGTGTGTGTGTGTGTGTGTGTGTGTGTGTTTGTGTGTGTGTGTGTTGAGAGAGAGAGAGAAAGAGAGATATGGATGCAGCTTTTTGGCCACAATGAATCTGTAATTGGTAATATGAGGAAAAATGTTAACTTATCTGGCCCAAAGCTGCTGTCTTTTATACGGGCTTACTTGCAAGGTTGGCCCTTATCTGGACACTTGGGTTTAGTGAGTGTTCCCACTGTTTCCTAACTGATAAGGGTGATTCACTGTATCTAAACTGTGCAAACAATATGATTTATGCTAAACATCTGCTTTCCTTCTGAGAGTCTGGAATTTTGTTACGTTATAGGCAAAGGGTGCCGATGTGACCAACTCCCAGTAAAAACCTTGGGTCCTGAGTCCCTGGGCAGAAACATGACTCATGTAAGAATGTAAGAATGTGCTCTGTGCTGTGTGACCCTTCACGGGAGGGAGAGCTCCTAAAGTGCCTGCATGTGGATCCCTCCAGACCCTGCTTTTGTCTTCTTCCTGTATGATCTGACTGTGTATACTTACTATGCCACAGTCATAAACTTTAACAGTAAGTACAGTACTTAGCAGTTTTGAGTTTTGTGGGCCCTTCTAGCAAATCTATGAATATGGGGTTGGTTTAGGGGATCCTTGACACAGGTTGTCTGTTTGTTTTTAAAGGGTAACCAAGTTAATTGAAAAATATCAGGTTGTGGATGGAAAGGACAGTTTTGGGCCACCCATCATATAAGTCAGCCAGCTCTGTCTAGTAGAGAACTCTTTTGAACTGTTTCTGCTTTAATTCCTTTTCTTTTTCCAAAAACTTCCCTCCAGTTGGTTTTAGTCACACTTTTGTATTTTTGTAATAGAAATTGCCAGCAGTAATTTCTCCATCAGGCTGGGAAAAATGGCAAATGTGGAAGTAAAATATGGATTTATTTATTATGAACCATTAAAGTATTCGTATCCTTTGACTCTGGGACTCCACTACTAGGAATTTAACCTAAGAAAACAATTTTTTTGTAAGGGAAGCAGTCTTTGCATAAAGATGATTATTATAGGCTGGGGCAGTGGCTCACACCTAATCCCAGCTACTTGGTATAGGATTTATGTTGTAGCTCCCTGGTACATCTCAATGCATAGAAGATATTTAGTGAGACTTACTTGACTGAATTCTAAGCATGCTATTGTATGAAGGCAGAGATTTACCAGAATGTTTGAGCATACTGCGTTTTAAGCATATGCCTGCCACAATTCTCTGAATCTGCTAGATGTGCAGACCTGAACTCATCACATACCCTCACTGTATTCTTCTTGACTTTAGAGCTATGTAATATCTATATTTTACCTTTTGATATAAAATAGCTCAGTTTTGTTTGGATCCAGAAAGGAAAGAACTGGAGAAGTGAGGCAGGGGCAGCAGATCAACAGTTTAAAATTGCATGTACCTATGGAAAAGAAATAATCCTTATTTTTGAAGAGAATGTCTGTGAAGGAAGCAGATTTTTTTTTTCTTCCCATGCCAGGGATCTCCAACCCTTAGGCCGGTCTGTGGCCTATTAGGGACTGAGCTGCACAGCAGGAGGTGCTTGCATTACTGCCTGAACTCACCTTTTGTCAGATCAGTGGTGGCATTAGATTCTCGTAGGAGTGCGAACCCTATTGTGAACTGTGCATGCAAGGGATCTAGGTTGTACATGCCTTTGAGAATCTAATGCCTGATGATTTGAGGTAGAGAAGAGGCGGTGATGCTAGTGCTGGGAGTGGATGTAAATAAAGATTAACATTAGCAGTGAGGGCCAGGTGCAGCGGTTCATGCCTGTAATCCCAGCACTTTGGGAGGCCTAGGCGAGGGGATTGTCTGAGCCCAGGGGTTCGAGACCAGTCTGAGCAACATGGTGAGACCTCATCTCTACAATAAATCAAAAAATTAGCTGGGCATGGTGGTGTGTGCCTGTAGTCCAGCTACTTGGAAGGCTGAGGCGGAAGGATCTCCTAAACCCAGCAGGTCGAGGCTGCAGTGGCTGTGAGTGTGCCACTGCACTCCAGCCTGGGCAACAGAATGAGACTTCAACTAAACACACACACACACACACACACACACACAATTAGCAGTGAGGCTAGACTACACAGAGACTATGATAAATCAATTGCTTGCAGACTCATCAAAACCCTATCAGTGAGTGGCAAGTGAGTTGATGTACTTCAGTTGTACAGCTGCATCTGGTGGCAGGCTTTAAGTCAGAATACAACACTCCTTTTAGTCTGCGTGTGGTAAATCTGTTATTTTATTTACCACTTCTGTCCATGCCTTTTTTATTTTTATGGTGAGTTGTATAATTATTTCATTTTTTATTACAGTGTAATAATAATAGAAATAGAATCATCCTGAAACCGTCCCTCCCTCTCCGGCCCGTGGAAAAATTGTATTCCACAAAACTGGTCCCTAATGCCAAAAGGGTTGGGGGACTGCTGTCCTAAGCAACTGGTGTCATAGTTAGGTTTTTCTTTTGTTAAAGAAGTGATGCACATATTGACCAGCAGAGGGCACCAGTTGTGGGTTGTAGTTTCATAGGAAGACCCCTAGAGAATAATATTTGCAACGTACTGCTTGTTTTGTGTGAAAAACCCTGCTTGCTGTGATAATCTAGATTTGTTGTTGTTGTTGTTGCCCAGTGGTGTTCCTCCAGCTTTCCCCAAGAGCAGTCTTTGGCTATGCCTGGTTGGTAAGCTAGATGACCAGAGGAATCCTGGTCGAAGGACTTAATTATAGTAGGTGTTTGGAAGCCTTAGATGCTGGCTTGTGTGTAATGTCTTAAGGTGTTCAAATGCTGTTGTTCCTTAACCAGAGGTGAAGTGAAAAGGGCATTAGACCAGGCATCTGAGGTCTGGTTCTACTCCAAGCTCGGCCCTCTGGGTAGTTTTAAGCCAGTTGCTTTCTCTCTGTGTCTCAATTAGCTTATCTCTAAAATGGAGGTAGTTCAGCACCACAGGAAAGGAAAAATAAGATACAATAGAGGTAACAAGATGGGGTAGTGCCTGCCCTTTGCAGTAACTAATAGTGGGCTCTGAGGTCAGGCAGACCTGGGTTCAAATTCCAGTTTCACCATTTACTACCCATGGGGATTTGGTCAAGTTATTTAACTCTTAGAACTTCCGTTCCTTCACATTTGAAACAGGGATAGTAGTCTCTTCTCACAGGATTGTGAGGATTAAATGAGAAGGATACATGTGAAGTGTGGAGGATAGAGTCTGGCTTAGGGTAAATATTCACGGAGTGGCTATTATTGCTATCCAGGTTATGTTATCTTGCGTCAAAGGGGATGATAGATATGAACAAAGAACTTTGTAAGCTTAACAGTGCAACACAGATGCCATGGATGATTATACTCTAGAATCTACTCAGGGCATGGATTCTTTTGCCTTCAGAAGAAGAGTCCTGAGGGAAGCCAGGGATCCCTCTGGATAAGATGCTGTTCTGTTTATCTTTGGACTCTTTTGGGTCTCAAGTTCCTTTTCAGTTTCTGCTTGGCTTTCTGAGTGCACTCAGTGAGCGGCCCAGAATATAAGGGAATGTTTTGATGATGCAGGTGGGATATTTTGGTAAAGGTGACCATTGAAGATGTAAAACTGGTTCCAGGAAAGACCCTGCCCTGGTTAACTTTCTTCTTGCACTCAGGACCCAGGGCTCACAGAGCTACAGATGGATAACATTGGCATACACAATGAAAACTGTAGCTGCTAATGGTTACTGAGTCCTTATTGTAGGCCAGGCTCTCTGCAAAGTACGTGAAATATTTCACATTCAAACCTAACTTTACAGGTGAGAAAATTGAGGTTTGTAAATTGCCTTGGGCCATGTTTCGGGTCAGTACATTTGGACCCTAATCTATCTGATTCTAATGGTGGGCTCTTTCCATTGTTCTAAGTGATCTTTGCATCTAGCTGTGCCTTAGAGTCACCTGTGAAGTTTATTAAAATTCCTGCTCCTCAGGCCCTAATCCTATACGTGTCAGATGGAGCTGAACCCCACAGTGTTTTTTCATATTTATTGAGTCACTATTTACATAAAATAAAACTTTCCCATTTAAAGTATATAATTTGGCCAGGTGCGGTGGCTCATGCCTATAATCCCAGCACTTTGGGAGACTGAGGTGAGAGGATTGCCTGAACCCATGGGTTCGAGACCAGCCTAGGCAACTTGGTGAGACCTCATCTCTACAGTAAGTCAAAAAATTAGCCAGGCATGGTAGCACATGCCTGTAGTTCCAGCTACTTGGAAGGCTGAGGCAGAAGAATCAATCACCTGAGCCCAGCAGATTGAGGCTGCGGTGGCCATGAGCATGCCACTGCACTCCAGCCTGGGTGACAGAGTGAGACTCCGACTCAAAAAAAAAAGTGTATAGTTTGATGAAATACAGTAGTTATACAGTTGTATAAGTATCATGACAGTCAAGATATGGGATATTTCCATAACCCTAAAAAGTTTTCTCTTGCCTTTTGATTCCTTGGCATCTAAAGTTTTAATCAGCTGGGCAGGTGGGTTTTTTTGTTTGTTTGTTTTTGAGTTGGACTCTCACTCTGTCACCCAGGCTGGAGTGCAGTGGCGTGATCACAGCTACCACAGCCTTATTGGGGTCAGGCAGTTCTTCCACCTCAGCTTTCCAAGGAGCTAGAACTACAGGCATGTGCTACCATGCCCAGCTGATTTTTTTTATTTATTATATTGATAGAAACAAGGTCTCGCCTTGTTGCCCAGGGGGTTCTTGAACTCCTGGGCTCAGTCAATCCTCTCACCTCAGCCTCCCAAAGTGTTGAGATTACAGGTGTGAGCCACCATGCCTGGCCTGGGCAGATGGTTCTGATACACATCTAGGTACAGGATCACTGTACTGTATTATAGTGATTGCACATCCTGGAGAAGGCGGATAAAGGCAAGAAGAGAAGAAAAGGGGCACTTAGAAGGAAGAATAATTGACCCATTGTCTCCAGGTAAACGATATCATATTGGCTCCCTGTGCAGAGATGAAGTATGAAAAAGAGAACGATCTACACCAAACTCAGCTTTAAAAAAACTTCTTCTCCCAACATGGTTTCTTCCTAAGTCACATAAGAGCTGAAGGATTCTGAACAAAGTTGGTGTAGATGACTGAATAAATTGCTTTGGTGTGGACACTGGAACCACTAGGTACTTTTGGTGAGCTGTGGAAGAAGCCTGGGGTATGGGAAGGGGGGCTGGAAAAGAGGGGCTAAAACCTTATTGCTGGGCAATCTGAGGATGGGAACGTTTTCTCTAGGTAGACACCACTTTGGCTTCTTTGGCTCTTCCCTACTGCAAGAATCCAGTAGTGACTGTCCTTACTCTGAAGTCCAGCCAGGAAAATTTGCCTAGAGCAAACAGGTCCTGGATATAGCCCAGAGAACACTTGGATAATAAGGTAGAAAATGTCAAAAGTAGCTCTGAAACTAGAGAAGGTTGGGGTAGAACTTTGTGCCAGGAATCCAGAAACTTTGCTTCTTGGTTCAGCTCTGCCCCTGGTTTTGCTAGATGACCTTTCTTTTCTAAACGGTCTTCTCTGAATGTGCTCTATTCTGCCTATCTCTCATAAGTAGTGAGTGGTGAATAAAGTATGCAGGTAGTAGTAGAAGGGTTTTGCCTCATGTCTTGTAGTGACATTGGTCAGCTTGGCAAAAGTAGTTTGCAAAGGAAATTCTGTAAGATTTTTATGCTGACTCTTAATCATTGTATTTTGAAACTTGAATATGTGCAGCCCTTAAATATTTCCTTTTCTGACTCTTTTTTTCTTCTCTCTGGTTTGTCAGATGTGGCATTTCCCCCCTTTCCTGTATGGTAAATACGTGAATGTGGGTATGTACAAAGGAGTCACCTCTTTCTTATGTCCCGTTTATGAATCACCCGGTTGTCTTCCTGGTGGGTGTCTACACTCTGGCGTGAATTCTGAGAATCAGTTTCCTTATTTGTGATGTTCAGCTTCTTGTGGTCCTGTGATTGCCCTCAAGAGGAAATACCTGGAGCAGAGCCACAAGTCTGATTAGAGGAGGAAAGGACATAGAGGGAGAAAGATATGAGGGGTATTGTGGCGAAAGGAAGAAGTGAAGATACAGGGCTGTAGGGTGTAAATAAAATTTCCCAGGCCTCTTCTCCTTTGAGTGAGTTTGGGTAATGGCCTTATTCAAGAGGACACTGAGGTGTCAGGGAAGGTAATCTTTGAGAATAATGCCCCAGCTGGTTTGAGTTCAGAAGGCTATATAAAGTTTTAGTTACTTTTAGCTTCTGTAACCTTAAATGTTCCTTCCTCCCCTCTGTGGTTTCACAGTTTTGTAATAGTGGAGAAATTTAATGGGTCAGAATTAGAACGATGACAATAAATTTACTCACATATATCATGTTATTCTCCCTGAAGCCCCCTACAAAACATTGGAGTCTAGTAAATATTTCTTCTTAAACAATACAGATTATTCTGAGAAGAAAAATGGGCCACTTAAAACATTTTAGAATCATGTGATTTTGGAGCTGACAGGGATTCTAAAGACTGTCTGGTCTGACCCTATCCTGTGAATGAGCGGCTGAACATGAGGTCCAGGCGGGGAAAAGACTACTTAGGAGAGTCACTCAGCCAGTGAGTGCTGGTGTGGATCCTGAAAAGCCCAGGTGTAACACCGAGGGGTCCCAGAATAGAGGTGCTCCTATTTGATTTTTCTTAGGCATTAGGGAGCTTCTGAGTCAGTTTTTGTGGCTATATGCCTCAATTACCTGTTAGACTCTTGGATGTGTCTAGGAGACCCATACTGGCCCCCTAGATTATGTTTTAGTTTGGGAGACTAGATATTAAGTGTGAGATTGTTGCTATTTTGGAGGTGATTGGCTGTTGTTGGTGTGATTAACGGAGACATGGGATTTGACTGGCCTCTCAGAAAGACTCAAGGACTGGGATTGGAGAAGGTATTCCACGCAGGGAGAATTAAATTAGTCTAAATTGAAGCCCGGCAGCTGGAGATTACAGGGTGTGATATATCTTTGGCTGGAGATGAAGTTTCAGTGGGAGAGTTCCTAGTTGGAGCTACAGTTTAAGTCAAATTTCAATACAACAGGCTTTAGGAAGATATTTTAGGATTCTACTATAAAATTGGTGGTCTTTCAGTATGGCATAGGGCAATAGATGTCTGCAGTAGTCATTGTGATGACTACTGTAAGAGTCTTTGGCTTCTTGCAGTTAAATAGGGTTTGTTTCAGTTTCACCTATTTCTACAACCTCTCTTTTTCTAATTTCTAATTTTCCTAACTTCTCTCTGTGTTCTCAGTTTTATCAGGCTCTTTTCCCTTAACTTCTCTCCATCTGTCAAACACTCAGAGCTTCTGTAGATTTTGGGAAGAGGCATTGGAACATAAACTGTGACCCACAAGTTAATTTCCCCAGGTGGTTAAACTCCACTGCAGGCCACGGAGGGGCCTCCTCATTCCAGCAATCTGGTCAGGCTGACAGACTCATAGCCTATGGGGATAGGGGAGGGTGTAGGGGCCAGTATTTCTCAGGCTAGTGAGGAACTGCTTGCTTCTTTACAGCCTAGACAGAGGAGAGGCAGGAGCCCCCGACAGGCTAGTCGCCTGGGCTGGGGATGCCCAGGCAGATGCGGAGGCAGCTAGAAAGGTGGCACTGCACTTGGGTCGTTAGAGCTGCCGCTGTTCCTAGGAGACCGAGGAGCAGCGAGTCTGCGGGGGAGGGGGAGCAAGTGGGTTGCTGCTTTTAGCAGCTGAAAGGGCTGCAGGGAGCTCTGGGTAAGGCATTTTCTGCTGCTTCTGCTTCTGCGGTAGAAGCTGCCGCGAGTAAGTCAGGGAAGGAGGATCGAGAGGGAGGAGGCTTCATTTGCAGCCATGCTGAATCACTGTTGCTGATCAGATCTCCCTCTGGTCTGCCGGGAGAAACGAGAACAGAGCTAGGATCCCTGGGTGTATGCATAGGTCAGCGGCTACCACCCTGGCTGGGCCTCGCACAATGGAGGGTGAAAGGTATGTATAAGTGTGTGCTGTGTCGTGTGTGTGTGTGTGTATAAGTAAACATGTGCTTGTGGTGCAGACACCAGCTTTTGTGTTTGCATTGGGTAGGGAAGGCTTGGAAGAGACCTGGCCACTGATGGATCCCAAAGGGCAGCAGAGCAAGAGCAGGAAAACCCCTTTCCAAACCCACCCCTTCCAGGACTCGAATCTCCAGAGATCTGGCTTCCGCAAAGGCAGGTCTGGGTTTGCTGGGCAGCAGAGCACCCAGAAGGAAGGGACTTCCTGGCTGGTGTTCGGGAATAGTTTCAGCACAGGCTGAATCAGGATTACCTTTCTCCGGCTGGTTCAAGGAGGCGTTTCCCTTTCCTGGCTACTTTCCCGGGGTGTTTTTTCTTTGGTGGGGGGTTTTTGATGTCATAGTAGGACTTGCCTGGCATAGAGTGCTTACATTTTCACACTGAAGTGCTCAAATCTCCAGCAAGCATGGCATGCTGAGGGCTGTGTGTGTGTGTGTCTCTGTGTGTGTCTATGTGTGTACATGCGTGTGGCATGTGCAGCTATATACACACACACTCAGGGACGAAGGAGAAACCCAGTCAGATGACAGTTGCCCTGAACTGAATTTCATTTGTATTGAAAAGTTGGTGAGTGATACTGGAAGGTCCGTGCTTTAGAAGAGCTCTTGCTTTTTCCATCAGAGATTTTTTTTTTTATGAAATAGCAATCAACAGGAAGGATTTTAAGTAATTCTGTTGAGCTGGGTCTAACTAGTGAGGATTTATTTCCTGAAAGGCACATGTATATACATTTTAAAATTATTATTTGAGGCTCTGATTCTTTCATTGTGGAGGAGTGCAGTGTGGGGGCAGCATTCCTCTGTCTGTGAACTAAAACATCTCCTGAGCGCCAACTTCTTCATTCTGTGGATCTGCGACTGGTAGAGAACAGGGCTTATCATTTTCTTTGAGGAGAGAAGACTTCAGGGAGGGGTCATGCCATAACAGTACACCATTGAGGGAAGGGCTGCTGCTCTGAGTGGCCTGTATGATGCAGAGAGTAACCAGCTAGTTAAATGATAACAGGCTCAACTTAGTCAACACTGTTTGGAGAATACCTCAGTAAACACTTTTCTTTGCATGTGTTGTCCTGATCCTACATCTCATTGGGGCAGAGTGATGCCATTAAACATCTCTAGACCATATTAGAATGGGTATGGTGGCTGGGTGTCATCTCATCCTCCTGTCTGATGAGGACCTGGGGACTGTGTTTCTTGATGTGACTCCCACAGGAAGAGTCTGGGACTTGTAAGACTGAATGCACTGCTGGTGCAGCCTCTTTCTGGGTGCTCTGTGCAACAGGAGCTTGGTGTTGAACTCCATGTAGTCCACTGGGCAACAACATCTGAAGGTCTGTTTCCTAGTTATGGGGCAGAGGTGGGCAGTACTCTCGCCTTTTCCTAATGGCCTGGAGCTAGCAGAGGGCAGGGTTGATGTAATGGAGGTTTAGAGATTCTGGACCATGTTGATTTGCTTGACCTGTGGTGTAAAGGGGCTGAGAGATCAGGGTGAGACTACCGGCAGCTGATCAAGCATTTCTGGGAACTATGTTCCCAGTTTTGTGTTCAGAAAGGTAATGAGTCCCTGCCTCCAAGGATCTCTGTTGTTCCTCAACACCCTGGCTCCTCTCAGCTGGGATGGCTGATGTCTATGGCTTTAGAACACCTGGTTGCACATGTTCTTTTGCTTTTCCTGTCCTGAAGGCAGAGAGTAGCCAAGAAATCCTAATTGAGCAGCTTCCAACGTTCACCAGGCCACCCAGCTAACTACCTTTTGTTCCTAGTCCAAGCCTAGCTTACCATGCCAAGCATTCAAGTCTTCTGAGCTCTGACTCCTGTCTCCATTCCCACTGCTCATACACCCTCTGAGTGTGCCGTTGGTCATTTTCATTATCATTCATCCTGGACATTACTCCATCCGGCCTCATATCCTTGGCTCCCAGAGTGCCTTTGGCTGGATACCTTTCCCTTCCTCTTTTCCAAATGTTTTCTTTCAAGATTGCTTTAAAATTTCACTTTGTCTTGGAAAAACATCAGCTTTTCTAGTCTTGGCTGATGCTCTTCTGAATTCTAATACCTCTAGCTTGTATCTCATAGTTGGGTACTGAATAGTAGGTCCACCAGATTTCTTTTGTGCTTTGTTTCATATACCTTAGAGATAGGTCTTCAACGGCAAGAACAGTGTCTTGTACTTCTGAATGCTCCTCATTGACTGCTATGTGGGTACACAAATAGCAGTTGCTGGCGGGTTATTTGCTGATTAACCAATCACTTTTGTGAGAAACTCTGACAACTAAGAAAGTTGGTGAGAGAGGAGATAGAAACATTTGGCCAATAGGTTCATCTTTGGCTATCAGCCTTATTATCTCAGCACGGGTAATTGACCCCATGGAATGCTTTGAGGTAGGAGGAGAACAGAGCAAAGTAGCCTTGTTTTACAAGTTCCCTGGGAAACCAAGGACCAGAGAAGCCGACTGACTGGCCTAGGATCACATGTCCAACCTCCAAAGACTGGAGGGATCCTGAATCTGGTGCTTGTTCCACACTTAACCTGCTGAAGCTTAATTGGGGCTGTTTTTAAGCATTAAAAATTTTTAGCCAAGGGATTTCTAATGAACAATTTTCTTTCTTTGCCATGAGGGTATGAAAATATTTTCTTCCTTGAAAAGCTATTAATTAAAAGCATGGACTTTGGTGTAACATAGACCTAGTAGTGAATCTACTTTACAAATCATATGACCTTGAATGTGTCACGTTTTTTTCAGAACTAGTTTTTCTCTTCTGTGTAAACATAGTAATAACAGTATCTATATTTCATAGAGTTGTTGAGAAGATTAAAGAAGGCAGTATGTGTAAAGCACCTAGTAAAATTTTTTTGGGCACAGAATAAGTATTCGGTAGATTAAGGTAGTTGATTTTATCACTGGTATCCATCTGTTGTTGTGTTGTACCATGTGTCTTGCTGCTGGGACACTAACTGAGGCATATTTTAGGGCCGTTCTATGTTTATTATTTCAAAGCAGGTTATGTGATATTCCCATGAGAAAACTAGGGAGAGATGATCAGGCTGTCATCTTGCTTTTTACTTATAACTGTCTCCTTGGTAAGATACCTCACAGGGTTTGACATTTCCTCTGTTAGGTTTCTCCAAGATCTAATGTAGCCCTTTGCACTCAGATGTCCCCTCTGAGGGGACATCATACATCTAGCAAACCGCTTGGATGCCTCCTCTCAGGGGTCATAAAGAGATTGCTGATGGATTATACAGGACAAACTTATGCCAGTGCAAATTTTTCAAAAATGTATGTTTCCTTGAAGTTTTCCATTCAAATTTGCATGAAAAAGCAAATAAAGAGATGGACTATATACTGAGATATATGTAAAAAAAAAATCATCTGGCTTTACATAGAAGGGGAATGTATGAGGTGCTTTCACAGTGGTGCACAGATTGGACAATAAGTTACATATTGTTAATGTGGGAGGAAGAGAATGAGACTACATTGTCTGCTCGAATAGAAAAACACCAGGTGAAAGATGTCAAACAAATTACAATTGCAAATGTGTCAATGAACCAGAATGCATGTCGGTGATGATTTCACACATTATCACATGTTAGAAAACTATAAGATATAAGATTTTGATTATTTTGTCATAAATAAGTTCCTCAATGTCCAAAATTCCATTATAAGCCAAATATCATTATGATAAAATAGTTTGTTCCAACACTATACTATTTAATATAAAGTGATTAGTTTTTCACTATTTTGAAAAAAGGGTGGCCGAGAAGCTGGTAAGTGATCCATGAGATGTCTCTGAGTGCAAAGGGTTAATATTGCTTTTTCATAGACACCCTGTGGCATCTGGTTGCCTTAGTGGTTTGAAACCATGAGTTGGATACACCTTTGCCCAGGTCAAAATCTTAAAAAGAATCTGTGAATTTGTACCCACTGTTGCTGTGTCCCCCAAGATTTCCATCTCTCTGCTGGATCTTCTGATGCTATGTATTTCCCAGGTCCTTCCATGGGAGAATTACTGTGGCTTCATCAGTCAGAGGAAGGTGACTTTATTTTCTGTTTTGCAGAGGAAAAGGGTTTCTGGCTCTTAGCTACTCCAGTGGTAAATTGTGTCTGTGTAAGTTGTAGAGCAGCTGACATTGAAAATGACAGTTGCCCTTGCTATTGAGATTTTATTTCAGTTCTGGAAATCAGCCTTGTGGATGGATTAAAATAAAGTTTCAACCTAAATGATTAGTTAAATTCATAGAGACAGAAAGTAGAAGGGTTTCCAGGGGCTGGAGAAAGGGAGGAATGAGGAGTTATTGTTTCATTAGTATGGAGTTTCAGTTTGGGAAGATGAAAGAGTTTTGGGGATGCATGGTGGTGACAGTTGTACAACAGTGTGAATGTACATAATGCCACTGAACTGTACATTTAAAAATGGTTAATTTTATGTTACATATGTCTTACCACAATAAAAACAAAACAAAACAAAAACCAGGCTCAGACTTTGGAAGATCTGCAAGAATTATTACCACAACTTTTGGAAGAAACATCATAAAATGGGGTGGTTGTCTATTTTTCTCAAAATTGTGGTCATTTTCCTCATCAGAAGCATAGGGAATGCCCCTGCCTGAGAGGGCACCTCGTACCTAGCACTATGCTGTGAATTTGTAGGAGGTGTGCTCAGAGGAAGATTCTCTTTTGTGTGTGTGTGTGTGTGTGTGTGTGTGTGTGTGTGTGTGTGTGTGTTGGAGTTTCACTCTGTCACCCAGGTTGGAGTGCAGTGGCATGCTCATGGCCACTGCAGCCTCAACCTGCTAGGCTCAGGTGATCCTTCTACCTCAGCCTTCCAAGTAGCTGGAGCTACAGGCACACACCATCATGCCTGGCTAATTTTTTTTTTTTTTTGGATTTATTGTAGAGATGAGGTCTCACCAAGTTGCCCAGGCTGGTCTCAAACCCGTGGGCTCAGGCAATCCTCTCACCTCAGCCTTCCAAAGTGTTGGGGATTATAGGTGTGAGCCACCGTGCCCGGCCGGAGGACGGTTCTTACTGGCTGGTTCTTACTAAGGAAAGCCTGCTCCTGGATTTCAGGGCTCTTCCAAGTTAAAGGAGATTATTCATTTACCCTTGATGCGGTAACAACAGAAAGATAGTATTTTCTGAGGAGACACGACTGACTTAGCCAGTGCTTCCTAGATGCTGGATTTTGCAATGCCAGGTAAAATGCTGGCAAGACCCATGGAAGAGCAAGTGTTTGATAACCTAGTGTTTTTTTCTATTCTCAGTAGCAAGTCACTTAGTCCTCCCCACATTGGTGGAAGTCATGGGTAGAAAGTTTTGTAGAAATTTCTGGGCATCACTGCTGCCTGGAGCAGACGTGCCTGCATTTCATCCATGATAATTGAAACCAAATTTTCCATTTTGGAAATACTTTTTTGACGAAGTAAGGTTTTCAATTGCAAAAACAAAGTCAGGAAAGAAACCTCTTGATTTCCCCACACCCAGATTTGGATTTTTAGGATTTTGCTAGCTAAGTTTTAGATTGTTAAGACAAATCCAGACAAGAAAAATTTTGTGTAAATTTTTTTAAAGCAAGTGCTTTATTTGATGTAATTTGCCCTCATAGAACTGACCTCATTTTTTTTTTTCAATTTCTGGATGAATGCTAAAACTAGGTTAAACAGAATGGAGCATTAATAAACTATGTAAAAAGATTGAACATGTGTTATTTTTAGATTTTTTTTTCTGTTAAGTTCAGTGACTCTCAGGTTAGAAATTTTTAATTTTTTATAATTTATGAGGATTTTCAGATTCCTGGACTTTTCTTTTTAACTTATGAAAGTATATTGCAGCCTGTATCAAAACCACACACATGCAAGAGCTCAGCTCTACTTCAAACCAAATATAAGCTTGACTTTTAATATGCCACATAATGAGGAGTGTATTTTCTTTTAGTCTTTCTCTTTCCTGGTCTAATTTTTTCTGTCTGAACTCAAATGTTTCTCTTATGTTCTACTTTTTTTTTTTTTTTTGAGTTGGGAGTCTCTGTCACCCATGCTGGAGTGCAGTGGCACGATCACAGCTCACTGCAGCCTCGACCTTCTGGGTTCAGGTGATCCTTCCACCTCAGCCTCTCAAGTAGCTTGGACAACAGGCTCATGCCACCAAACCTGGCTAATTTTTAGTTTTTGTAGAGATGGAGGTCTTGCTTTGTTGCCCAGGCTGGTCTTGAACTCCTGGGCTCAAGCAATCCTCCCACCTCAGCCTCCCAAAGTGCTGGGATTATAGGTGTGGGCCACCCTGACCAGCCTGTTCTAAATTTTTACACAGCACACTTAAGAGATTTTCCCTTTGAGTTCTGAAGAAAGCAGTCTGTGAATTGGGCGTTTAGGAATGAGATTAGTAACATTCCTGTTTTTGAGCTTGTTTATGAAGGAGCACATTACAGGAATGGAAGCAACTGCTGGTTGTCTTTGATGAATCATGGCTGGCTTGTGTGAAGGCCTGCGTGTGGAAACTCCAGGTTCAATACAATTAATAATACTGACTCCCACACACGGTGCAATTTCCCATAATCAGTGGAGTGAAGTAATACTATATTCACAGGTCTTAGAAGATCTCGTCTTTTTTTTCATTTGTCCTGGTTTGGCCACACAGGGAAGAATGTTTGTTAGAGAGTGGGACATGAGAGGTTGGGCTCTCCTTGGCCTGATGGACTATGGGACATTATTCCAAGTCCATGGACGTTGTTATTAAGAGCACAGTCCTTGGAGTCAGATAGACCTGGGTTCTGCACTTACTAGTTAAGTGGGACTTTTGGACACATTTTACCTCAGTGTTTCAGGAGATAATAGTAGTTACCTCATGGGGTTGTTCTGAAGATAAAATGAAATAATGGTGGTAAGGTGCTTTAACAAACATTGTCAACTTTCAGTTAACTGTTATTAACTGTCACCTGAGCTCTGTACTTGCTGATGCATACCTTCTGTGTGTCCATGTGGGCTCCTACAGGGAATTAGCCTGACGCTGTGAACTGAGGTGGCACTGCTGAAAGAGTGCAAAGAGCATGGGGCACTATGGTAGCCAATGTGTAAGTGGTGGTTCTTGATCGGAAGGACTGCACCGTCAAGTCCTGAATGCTGCTGGCTGGATGTCTTCAAGAAATAGGTCCTTCATTAATCCAGAAGTAGAAAACAAAATTTGGTCATCTTGTTCTTGAACTTTAGGATTAGTATACTCACTAGATCTGTAGTTTGCCCAGAGCCCTGTGCGTTCAGAAATTCTATCTAGTGAGTGTCCCATTGCTGCCCAGACTTGGAGAAGCAGAGTAGGGCTGATGACCTCATGGGAACCTAAAATATGATAATCGGCTTGTCATCAGGTTATTGATTTGCAATGGAAACTATTACTGGCAAGATATTCCAGAGGGCTTGTGGCCACTTTCTTTTTCTCTGAAGGAGAACCATGGGGGAGGTCAAACAGGTCAGAAGGCCACATTGTGAACTAGGGGCTGAGTTATGGCATTTGGATATTTACAAGTTTCAAGGTCCACATCGGGGTCTGACCTGAAGTGGAACTAAATGATGATATCTGATGATTAAATCACTTTCTTTCCTAGATAGTGTGGGATGGGTTAGACTAAGGACTTTCTGTGTTTGATCCTTAGGTTTTGGTTATTTCTTTCTAAATGACATTTGTTGTTGTTGTTGTTGAGAGATTTTCTTGCATTAAAAGCATTGTCTTACTTTGGCTCATAGTTGTTTTGCCTCCTTTATATTACTTTACCTCTCTTTACTCCATCTCAGTTGAAGCTTGAACATGATGTGCTTGGGCCCCGTGTATGTGACCAGTACCAGTCCATGACTTCTCACCTTTATTTACATCTCTTGAAGACTTTTAGTGGGGAAACAGTCATGACCTTCAGCAGCATTCCACAGACTCCCCTTTCCTTCACTCCACATTCTCTTACACCCTGAGTGCTCTGAAGCTCCTCATGTTAGATTCTACACAGTGAGCCAGCTTGGAGACTTTTCTGTCTCCTGCCTTTCTGGCATGTTTTTTTAATGTCCTTTCCTCTCCATTCATTGCCTGAATTTCCTCAGCAATGGAAAGAGCTGACATAGTAAGCAGCAACCCTTATCCCTCTCTTCCCTCTTCTCTGGTCGATGCTGGCTTTCTCTCTCCCCACCCTTCTGGGACTGGACTGTCTAAGAAAGTACTCTTCCCCCAGCTGGGGGGAAGGAGGAGAATTTGAGGAGGACAGAGCCATAATGATCTTAATGAAGGGAAATGAGCAAAGTTATAGTAGTCAGTAGTTGTACCTTATTTATTTATCCATCCATTAGTTTACTCACTAATCACTTATTGAGCACCTATCATACACCAGAGGCTAAGAATTCAGAGGGAGCTTATATACCACCCTGGTTCTCACAGAGCTAATAGTCTAGCAGGGGCAGTGATGTGCTGGGGCCAGTACTAACCCACTTGCAAAAGCTGTTTCTTAAATTTTCAGAAATTTGTGAGTCAATTATTAAATATCGCCATTAACAAAAACTATATTATGTAACTTACATGAAAACCGAATGTAATAAATATTCAAAACTCATCACTTCCTAATTATTTTTACTATTATAAAGGCCTTAGAAGTTATGCCTATTGTATCTTATTGAAGAATTATTATACAGTGGATATAATGGTGTGCTGGTGCACATCTCTTCCTCAATCCCATGTTCAGTAACATCATCTTGGTAGAGTCAAATCTGCCATAGTGGGAGTCTTTACATCCTGGCAATTGGCAAATGTTACAAATCAGGGTTCCTTCCTCCTAACCAACTGTTAAATATCTACCAGCACACACTGTGTGGGAGACAGACACGTAAGAGGTAATTAGAATATAATATAGAGGGAGGCACAGAGTGCAGTGGAAACACAAGAGAGGAAAAACTTATCTAGCTTCCCACTAAATTCTAACTAATGTAGTGGATACTGGAGGATGATAGAACCTCTGTGTCTAGAAAGGCTGGTAGGAATTCCTAGACACAGAGAAGAATGGGTGGGGATAGAAAGTGTTTTCTAGGCAGGCAAAACTTCACAAGGCAGAAGAGCGCAGTGTATTTTGCCTACTGCAAGTATTTAGCACTACAGTCATGAGATGTCTTCAGGGCAATGATGGGATTATGAAGGCTAGATTGCTGTGTTTATTCTGAAATGCAGTGACAAATCAGTGAGAGGCTTCACATGGAACGTGCCGTGATCACATTGACATTCTGGAAAGGTCACTCTGGAGTCTGGAGGGAGGTTATTATAATAACTGAGGCAAGAGATCATGATTGCCTAGAAGAGGGTTGTGGCAGTAGTGACAGAAGACAGTGTAGTGCAGAGATGTTAAAGGACATAGGATTGACAGGACTTGTGGCTGTATATGAGGGGTGTGAGAAAGAGGGAAGAAGATATCAAGGATGACACCCCAGTTTCTGGCTTGGATAGGTGAGTGACTAGTTGGCTATATCTCTGAAACAGAGAAAATAGAAGAACAAGCTTGAGGAAAGGCAGGGAACATCAGTTTTGGATATGTACGAGTTACATGTGTAAAATCTAAGTAGGGAAGTCAAGTAAGACATTGGATATGTGGACCTGGAATTTAGAGGCTAGGAAGGGCAGGAAAGAAGCCCTTGGAAGCTGGTATGGTATGAGAAGCGGGCCTAATATTTAGAGGTTATATATTTTTATTTATAACTTTTATAATTAATATTTTATGTGTATTTATTTATAGTTTACCTCTAAAGGCAAACATTTTAAAAAATTGTCAGTTTGGGGCAGTTGTTGGGTTAGACTGTCCTACTCTGCTCTGCTGTCTAACGCTTGTAAGAACAAGTGAAGGATTTTCAGGTTAGAGTTCATTGATGACAAATATGTAAGGAGGACATACTATGGGCATGGCCCTATGCTGGGCAGGCTAAGCTATACAAAGAGTCCTCAGACACATGGTCCTTACCCTCCAAGAATGTTGAATCTAGTATGAGGGGGCTAGGTGGTTTGATTTGCAGCATGCCAAAGTAACCAAACATAGGGCAGTATTCTATGTGCCAGTTGAGCGATAGGCCAGAAATACCGTAGGAATTTAGGGAAGGAAGAGATTACTTAGAACTGAAGTATCCAGAGGGTTCCATAGAGGAGGAAAAATGTAATTGGTCTTCTAATAACAGGTATTTAGATGTTGGTATAGAGAAAGGAAAGGGAAATCTGTCTGCAGTGGGTGGTTCATCTGCTCGGTACATAATAGGTACTCAGTAAATATTTGAGTAAGTAAGAGGTAAGGCTGGCTTTTAGGCTCAGTCCAAGTCAAGAGGGCCTCGAATACTTGGCAAGAATCATGGCTTGATCCTATAGACTGGATGATATTTCAGCTTTTTAGCTATGGAGTCCTTTGCAAGGAAATCGTACGTGGGCACCCAATATATAGAACAAATGGAAGCAGAGGGCTCTGACAGAACCTCTGGCTTATAACCCTCACAGCCTCTGAAGTGACCTGTGGGCAGTGAGGATCTGATAGACAAGATCAGAATAACCTTTTAGAAGGATCCATTTGGCAATGGTGTGCAGGAAGCGCTTAAAGGGACAACATCTGGAATGGGGAACAGCAGGTGGGGAAAAGAGAAGCAGAAAGCCCAAGTAAGCAGAGCCAGCTGTGTCTGTCCTTATTATGGCTACGAGTCATAACTGTCTCACATGTTTGCTTTCTTGAATGGGGCCAGTGGGCATCTCTGAGGGTGTGAGGTATGTCTGAGCCAACACTCAGCACTCTCTTTCTGTAGGCTGTTGAAGGGGTTGTTGGCTTTTCTGCCTGCTGGGCTGAATCATTCACTGCAGTGAGTTCACCATGGCACCAGTGGTGGTTCATGTGTGTGTTTATTAATAACTGGAAAGTGTGTGAAGTTAATTAAATTATTGAGCCAGATATCTGGTGGTTTGACAACACTGACTAGTTTGATGTGTTCTGTTTCTGGAGCAGCTTATATGGAAAATGGCTTAGATGATCATTTTTATATATTTCTATGGGAAAGAGCAGTAATTCTGCCTGGCCAATTCTTTCTCATGACATCTATGATTGGTGACCAATTTAAATCTTAAATATGGCTCAACTTGCATGTTTCTGGAACCCTGAACATTGGGATACAGATGAAGACTCTTTTGTTCAGCAGCCAGAGTTTCAGATCTGGTGGGAAGGGCACATATAAATTAACATCAACTGTGGAGAGAATTTGGTAAGCTGCATACCTTTTGCTAAATCATGAAACTCTCAAGGCTAAATCACTTCATTTGGGCTAGATGGGGATTCTTGAACCTTGATGTGGTTTTAATAAGGCCCGGAGCCAGTTTTTGCTCTTGGAGAAATTAACCACTTTGTGCTTAGAGTAAGTGCATTTACTGATACATGCTTTTCAACAGAAAACATCCTGTGGCTAGGTCTGCCCAGAGTAGTAAGAGTGTGTGTGTGTACTTTTGACTGAGTATGAGTAGGGTGAAAAGTATGGTCTTAGACCTTGGACATGGACAAGAGAGTTGGGTTATACCTCAGTGTGGTCTGTGTTTCATAGATGGGGAGAGGGGATCCATCAGTCTTATTTGGGATCAAGAACTGAGAATGCTGGGGATTGGACCTTGAAAGGGTGGGGATGTGTCAATCTGTTGGGGATTGAGTAGTTAATATCTGGAGGGAGAAAGGTAAGGAAATGTAAGATCTAGCAACTCTGTGGAGGAAATGTAAGATCTAGCAACTCTGTGCCTGGGCATGTGATCCTTGGTTGAAATTTGCATGTGTGTGTGGGGGAGTTGTATGTTGAGGATTTGTGTACATGCATATACTTTATTGCTGGAGGATTTAGGCTGTAAGCTTCAAGTCAAGGGTACTCGAGCTCATATATAATCTCTGCCACTTATTATTTGTGTGATCTTGTATAAGATTCTTGACTTCTCTGAGCCCTCAGATGTTCTTTCCTTAACTTCTTGCTTTCTGAAAGGTTAATGAGTTGCCAGGAAGCTTGTACCTTCCAGAAACCAAGTACTCAGAACTACTCCGGACTTCCCATGTTTTCATGGAGGAGGAGAGTAGAGGAAGAAAGGATCCTTGGGGTCCTTCTGATATTGAGCCTTGCCTCTGCATCAAGGGTGAAAAGGGCTCTGAATGGATTGGGAAAACCAGTATTTCCCTAGCCAGCCCAATGGCCATCAGAAAGTCACTTGCTCTTTCAGGGAGGCTCTAGTGTGAATTATATTTTGTTGACCTTTTATCCTCTGATAATAAGCAACCTATATTTGAGAACTTTTGGTAAACACAAATTGTATTAACAGGGATACTTCATTATTGGACTTATCTGGAAGGCTGGAAAGTGCAAAGAACAGCACAACAGGAAAAATGAGCTTTCCTGTTCACTGGTCACGCTGGAGGTTGTTGTCAATGCTTCCAAAGTGGTTCTCTTTGGTCTATACCTGTTCCATGTCTTTGAAGTAGAGCTAATAATATCTGTCCACTAGGTTTTTCTGAGCTCTATTCTTATTAGTTCCCTCTCAAGTACCTTTAGTGTTTCCTGATCCATACCAAGTATGTTTTCTCACTCTGGCTTTTGAGTCTCTCCGCTATTTTAAGACAATATTTATAATGAATTTTTGTACAGTATTTTTACAGTTTCTAGACTTATCTCCAGAATGCGGGTATGGCTTAGTATTAGAAAATATATGTGTTACACACCACATTAAAATATTAAAGGAAAAAGCCTATAGGATCATCTCAAACATACATATAAACATACATAATGGGAAGCATTAGAAACATATTTAAAAGCAAGAATATGACAAGAATATTCACTAGCACCCTTTCTGTTTGATATTGTATGGTAATTCTTGTCAGTGCAAACTTTCTTTCAAAAAAGAAATTGGAGAGGAGAAAAAAACTCTGGCATTATATGCAGGTAATATGGTTGTCTAAATAGAACACCTAGTTAAATCCACATTCAAATAGAAATAATAGGAACATTGGTAAGGCAGCTGGATATATAATCAATTTTCAAACATCAATTGCATTTTATAAATCATAGCAGTCAGGAAATATAACTTTAAAAAGTCAACATTTATATTATAAGATAGCAACAAAAATTATAAAGTACTTAGAGATACTCTTTTTATTAGAAATCTAATCAAATATATGTAAGGTCTCATGCAGAAAAATATAAATGTTTGAGTGACATTAAAGAGGATTAAATAAATGGAGAGATAACTCATGCTCATGGACAGGAAGCCATAATATCAGAAAGATGATGGCTCTATCCAAATTTATCTATAAATTCAATGCAGTTTCTATCAAAATCCCATTACAGTTTCTCATGGAATTTGACAAGCTAGTCAAGGCATTCCTCAAGAATATTAATAGAATTGAGGATTTGCCCTGCCAGATATCAGACCTTGTTATGAAGCCACAGACATCATGTGGTACTGGCATAGAGACAGACAAACTGACCAGTGGGATAGGTTAGAAAGTCAAGAAATATATCCCTGTTATCTGGAACTTTAACATATGACCTAAGATGGCATGACAGATGAGTGGGAAAAACAAGAAGTATTCAATAAATGCAACTTGTGGGAAAAATTAGATTTCTATTTCACATGATGACATAAAAATCAATATCAAATAAAATACAGGCTTAAGTATCAAAAGCAAAAATGTTACAGTTTTAGTAGAAAATAGAAATTAATACCTTTCTAGCTTTGGAGTAAAGAAAGGCACTACAAAAGAAATTATGCATGTGGAATTTCTTACATGAGTTTTGTCATCTTTTCTGGTTGCTTCCTGTTCTCTCTGATCACATTTTCTGGCTTGAGATTTTCTTTACCTACTTAAACATACAACTCTAATCATCTTCCTTTGTGCATATCTCCTTTGCTCAGCTAATTTCCTTACATCCCGTATCCAAGCCAAAAGTTCAGATGTTCTTGGCTTACATTTGGATGGTGAACTGAAGGTGGGAAGGAACCCTATGGAGGAATCTCTTATGGTCAGATGAGCTATAGGTCTGGCATGCTGGTCGTATTTGAATGTTCCCATATGAATCTCAGTATTAGATCTATAGAGATTCTTAGGCCTCTGGAATAGTCTTAACCATAGAAGCCCCTTCTCTAGCCAGTTTGCAAGGCTAGGTGGTAGCATGGACAGAGGCTCAGTAGGGAAAGTCAAAGGAGACTCCCCTCAGGGTCCAAGAGTTGGATTGAACTGAGGGTTCCCAAATCTACACAAGTGGAGAAGGTTGTTTTCCTACTAGCAAAGCAAAGCTTAGGTTGGTTTAAACAGGGATAACTACAGTGTTTCAGATTTGACCCTGGAGCTGAATACTTTGAACAGTTTGGGAAGAATGCCCTTTCCTTGCTCACTCTTTTGATTCCTCCTTTCTACCCCACCTCCCCAAATTGAAACATGTTGCTCAGGAGTAGTTCGGCAGCTGGCTAGGGATTTGAGTGTTTTGTCTCTTGATTTCAGAGGTCATCAAGACTATGGTTGACTCTTGCTAGTCGCCACCTGCTTACTTAGTCCACACAGACCGGCTTTCATTCCATAACAATTACAGTCCCTTGTCTTTCTATGGGATTACTGTTTCCCAAAAGCTTTCACTCTTGTGCCACTGTTCTCTACACTGTAGCCAATGTGATCCTTCTAAAGCACAAATTTGTTCACCTGCTTCCTGTCCCACTTCTTGGTTTAAAACCCTTTGATGGCTTCTTATTGTTTCAGAAAGAAATCCAAACTCCTTAGCTTGGCTTCTATGACACTTACAAGACTGCTCAATTTTCTAGCCTTTTCTGTTGATGTTCTCTTCTAGTTTTACTGAACTGCCAGTACTTTGAACACACTTTGCTTTTTCTCCTCCAAGTCTTTGTGATTACTGTTTCCTCTGCCTGGACTATGTATTGTCTTCTGGAGTACAGTGGCACGATCATGGCTCATCATAGCCTCCACTTCCTGGGCTCAGGCAATCCTTCTGTCTTGGCCTCCCAAGTAGCTGGTTCTATAGGCGTGTGCCACAACACCTGAATAATTTTTGGATTTTTCATAGAGATGAGGTCTTGCTATGTTGCTTAGGTTAGTCTTGAACTCCTGGCTCAAGTGATCCTCTCACCTTGGCCTCCCAAAGTGCTGGGATTATAGGTGTGAGCCATCATGCCCGGCCTGTCTTCCTTTTTACCTGACAAATTTCTGCTTGTTCTTTGGGGTCTCAGTTTCTAGGAAGTTTTCCCTTAACCTGCTATCACTGGGATATTTGCCATTCCCTCTGCTTCTTTAGCTCCCATCAAATCACAATACTTAAGATATGACGTTTAAATGTTTATTTTGGTTTCTTCTCCACTGAACTGTTTGGGAGGCAGGGCTGTATCTAGTTTATTGTTGTGCTTCCCTTAAATTTAAATACCATGCCTGGCACATAGTAGCCTCCATTAAATGTTTGTTGAATGAACAAAAATCCCTGAAAAGTGAGTGAGGTAGTGCTTAGTTCCCTTCAATTTTGAAGAGTGTTTTGGAGAGATGAAGGATAATGACCTCACACGAAGTCACACTGTACATGGTGGAAGAAGCTGAGCTAGGACCTGCCGTCTTCCAGAGGAATGTACTCTGCATTGGAAGATCCTGCAGAAATGACTGACCCAGAACATTTTCTCCCCTGCCGGGTCTGTGTGAGAAAAGGCTGATAGAGTTGCCCCTGGGGGTGGGTAAATGCAAGGACTTTTGGCAGTTGGATGAATGGGTTTACCAATGTGTGATCCTCTCTCTCCCCTCTTGTTCCTTCCTATTCACAGCATCAAGCTGAGCTCCCAGGCCCAGATACAGGCTGAGGATGATGAGAAGAACCAGAGGACGATCATTGTCAACCCAGCCCACATGGGGAAGGCTTTCAAGGTTATGAATGAACTGCGGAGGTACTTTTCCTATCTTGCCTGTGCCCTTTCAGAAGGAACTTGTGGGGTGAGCTTCATCAGGGACCGAGAACAGAAGTCAGAACACCACCACCTAGGGAATTCTGACTCTTCCTCACCCACTCTTAGCCAGTTGACTTCCCTTTTCAAGCACTGATTGAGACACAATGACTTTGCCAGAAATCTCTCTTTCCTTTGTATTTACTTAACACCTATAATTTTAATGATTAATCACAGGGGAAAAATCCTTTATGGTTACAGTAGGTCTGTTCATAAACTTGATTTCCAACAGAACCAGCTGCTTGGAAACCAATAATAGAATGATTGCAACACCTACAAACAATTGCAGATTAATGATTGTGGATGTCATGTGTTTTCTTTTGGTCTCCCTCTCTCATTCCTTGGTCTGAACTTAGCTTGGCAAGACAGCCACATGAATGGACGAATACCTAGCTCCTTAAACAACATTTAACTCTGTAAAGAAAGAAATGAAATACAAACATACCCATCCTCTCTGACCTAAGTGATGAGAGGTGTGTAGTCTATTGTAAGGCCAGTGTGTATGTTTGATAAGCTTGTTGCAATACAGATTCAGGGCTCTGAATGTGTTTTTCTGTACAAAGCCTGTGCATACAATCTATTTCTTACCAGAGAGCTCAGAAGCTTCCTTTGGTCATGCCATTATTTACTACATACTTGATCCTGCTGTGAGTTTATCTCATCTCTTCTCTGTAGTTCATGAGATCTCTGAGGGCAGGGGCAACTTCTGAGTAACTTTGATCTCTAGCACCAGGTAACTCATAGGCACTCCTGTTCATTCACCAAAGATGCCCAGAGGCCCTGGCTAGGCCCTGGAATGAGTGGACAGGGGAACAAGTAAACAATGTAAATAGGTCAATGGAAATAATCTTTCTACAGTGCAAATAGGTATTATGAAGGAGGAATGCATCAGGTGCCTGACAGGTGGGTATGCAATAGTTGTTTGTTTTTTAAAGGGTGTTACAGAAGCAAGTATGTCAGACTGGAACTTTGGAGAATACTTTCTAGAGAGGGGTGATACTTGAGCTCAATTTTGGACAAGTAAGAGTTAATGAAAGGAACTGGGGGTAGGGAGAAGCCTTGTAGGCAGAGAAAATGGCATATAGCCAAAGAAGTGTTTGTTGAGTGGGGGACTGAACTACTTTTAAACAAAAGTTCCATCTGATTCTGTGTGCTTTTTCATTTCTCCTTTCTACAGGGCCCAGTCTTTGGCATGAAAAACCAAGTTAAATTAAATTTGTCTTATGCTCTACTGCTCAATTTTTATTAGGCCTCCTGCCAGATTTCCTGGAAGCTCTGCTCATGGCTGTCTTAGGCATTGGGCAGTGCTGTTGCTTCATGCCTATGGGCATGGTTCTCTTGTTACTAAAGAATTTGCTTTGTGTTCCCTAAACACTATTGAAATTCCTCATTTAGTTCTTTTGCGTATGGCTTGTGTCCTTTGTCTGATTTAAGAGTCTCTCACCAGGCCTTATTTTGCCTTGTGTAGCCAACTCCAGTTACCCTGAAAGGGAGAGCTCAGGTAATAGATGTGCATACAGGTTCCCTATACCCCCATTTTCTCTTACTGGCATATTTTCTCTCCCTCCCTCCCTCCTTTCCTCCCTCCCTCATCTGTTTCACTGTAGTGGTGCTGTCAGTAGCTCACTGCAGCCTCCCGTTCCTGGGCTCAAGCAGGCCTACCTCCTCCGCCTCCCAAGTAGTTGGAATTACAGGTGTGTGATACCACACTTGGCTAAGTTTAAAAAAAAATTCTGTAGAGATGGGGTCTCTGTGGGGAACAAAAGGCTCTGTACCTAAATGAGTTTGAAAGATGCTATGTACTATACTCTGGTTCATAATACATGTTGGCATATTAAATGCTCTGAGAAGTCCTACAATATACTTGTCTGACTGTGGGTTTCCCATACACATTTGACTATAGAATCCTCTTTGGTTGTTGTTGTGATATATAAACCAAGTGTTTTGGGAAACTTGTTTTAGAAGACACTAGTATAAATATCAGACATAGTCCTCTGCTGAAATGTAAATGAATAATCTTGTTCTCTCTCTCTTTATTTTTTTTTCAAATGGACCATAATCTGTATATATTTGGCTGACTGGGAATGGTTTAGGCATAGATTTCTCTTTCACTTTTCTTTTCTTTTTTTTTTTGAGTCGGAGTCTCACTCTGTCGCCCAGACTGGAGTGCAGTGGCTGCTCCCGGCCACCGCAGCCTCGACCTGCTGGACTCCGGCGATCCTTCCACCTCAGCCTTCCAAGTAGCTGGAACTACAGGCGCGTGCTACCAGGCCCGGCTAGTTTTTTGATTTATTGTAGAGATGAGGTCTCGCCAAGTTGCCCAGGCAGGTCTCGAACCCGCGGGCTCAGGCAATCCACTCACCTCAGCCTCCCAAGGTGCGGGATTACAGGCTGAGCCACCGAGGTCGGCTCACTTTTCTTTTAATTTTTCTTTTGTAAAAGGAATATATTTATTATAGAACATTTATAAAATGCAGATAAGCGACATCATCTATAATTTTAATACATAGCAGTAACCATTGTTAACACTTTGGACAGTATGCTTCTCTTTAAAATATGTGTGTCAGCTGGGTCCAGTGGTATATGCCTGTAATCCCAGCTATGCAGCAGGATCACTTGAGCCCAGAAATTTGAGACCAGCCTGGGTAATAGAGTGAGACCCATCTCATAAAAAATAAAATAAAATAAAATAAAATATATCTCAAGCTAACTTTTTCTCTTAATACTATATTGAACAAATTTTTCCATGTCACTAACTATTCTACAAAATTAAAATTGAATGAATGATAGTCTTTTTTTTTAAACCAGTTTCTGTTGTTAGATGTCTAGGTTTCCCTAATTCCCCATATAAATAACCCCTGCTGTGGTTGTCTTTGTAGCTGCATAATGTAGTGGTTATAAGCATAGACTCTGGTTTCAAGCCTTGGCTCTAGTACTTTTTGTGTGACCCTGGGCAAGTTAATTAATCTCCCTGACCTCACTTTTGTCAACCATAAAATGAGGCTAATAATAGTGCCAGTCTTATTGGGTTGTTAAGAGGATTAATGAGTGAAGTGCTTAAAATAGTGACAGTGCATATATTACTGTTGTTAAATACTTGTGCACATTCATGATTATTTCTATAGAATTAATTCCTAGAAGTAGAATTACTGATTTCAACAGCATGTAGAATAATAACAACTTTTCCTTAGATATCATTGTGATGCCCTGGCACATAGTGAGTATTCTGTAAGCATTAGCAATGATGATGATGATGATGTTGGTAATTATGTGGTGATGATGATGATGATGATGGGCTAAGCACTTTAGTAGGTTACTGCAGGTATATGGCAGCAGATAAGAGAACCAAAATCTTGCCCTTAGTGAAGCTTGTATTCTTGTGGTATTCAAAGACTATATCAAATTTCAAGGTATCTAAATGGCTAATTTCCAAAAACTAGAGTGGAATAGGTGAGGCAGGGAGAAAGGGGGCCTGAATTGACACTTTATTGATCTAGATGAGTTTAATGGGAACTGGAGAGAGGCTGGGCATATCTTGTTTTGATGAAGGCCTGGGCTAAAGCATCTTGCCATTCGTGGATTAAGCTAATGAAATGTTACATGCTATTCCAGGGACCTAGGGTGATTTATTGCACTGTTTTCATATTCCCCTGCTTCAATCTTAAGCTACTTCAGTTCAGGCATGCATGTTCTCTGCAATTTATGAATCACACAATTCACAACTTTCCTATTCTTTTTACTTTCATGGCAGAAAATGGGCTATTGGCATGGTAACTTCTCAGCCTTCCTCCTTCTTTTGCACATCATAGCTCAACTCTGGCCACACCACAACTGCTACTGGGCATCGGAGCCCTAGTGACTCTTTGGCTCTTGACTTATCATCCAGCAGGCAAGTGAGGATGTGGTCCTTCTCAGAATAGCACATCTTGATCAGGCCTGAAAAGAAGGGGCAGAGTGGAGCAACCAGTGAGCATTTAGAATCCACAGTCTTTGCTGTCTCACTTTAATAGCTTTAACCTCCCAATTCACCATTGCAAACACAATTCTCTTACCTCATCTTTTTTTTTGAGGGGAATGATCTGCCACTATGCCTTTATTACTGCAATGAATCGTCTTTCTACATTGCTTTCTGCTTTTCTATCTTTCTTTTTTTTTGGTAACAGCTTTATCAAGATATAATTCATATGCCATGCATTTTACCTATTTAAGGTGTACAATTTAATGGCTGTTAGTATATTCATGGAGTCATACAACCAGTCGATTTTAGAATATTTTTATCACCCCAAATAGAAACCCTGTATTCTTTAGCAGTCACTCCCTTCAGCCCTTTCCACTGGTCCTTATCTCCTTTCCCGACCCCAGCCCTAGGCAACCAGTGGCCTACTTTATGTCTCTATAGATTTGCCTGTTTTTGGATCATACAATATGTAGTCTTTTGTGTTTGGCTTCTTTCACTTAGCATAATGTTTTTAAGGTTCATCCATGTTGTAACATGTCTTAGTATTTCTTTCCTTTAAATTGCTGAATAATATCTTATTGTATAGATATGCCACATTTGAGTTTTGGCTATTATGAATAATGTGGCTATGAACATTCATGTACACATTTTTGTGTGGATGTATGTTTTTATTTCTCTTGAGTACATATCTAAGAATGAAATTGCTGGGTCACACGGCAACTCTATGTTTAGCCTCTGGATGAATTGCCAGACTGTTTTCCAAATCAGCTGCTTCATTTTATATTTCCAATAGCAGTGTATGAAGATTCCAGTTTCTCCACATTGTCTCCAACACTTGTTATTGTGTTTTTGATTAAGTCAACCAAGGGGGTATGATGTGATATTTCATTGTAGTTTTGATTTGCATTTCTCGGATGACATTTATTTAAAATGGAACAAAGACCTAGATGTAAGAGCTAAAACTATAAATTCTTAGAAAAAAACAAGGGGGTAAATCTTCACGACTTCAAAATAAGGCAATGGTTTCTTAGAAATGACACCAAAAGCACACACAATAGACATCAAAATTTGAAACATTTATGTTTCAAAGGACACCATCAGGAAAATGAAAGATAGTCCACAGAAGGAGAAAAATTCTTTACAAATCATCTATCTGATAATGGGCTTGCATATATGAATAATTCAATTTTTTACAACTAAATAATAAACAAAAAAGCAATTAAAAAAGGACAAGATCTCTGAATAGACATTTCTTCAAATCAGATATAGAAATGGTCAATGAGCTCATGAAAAGATGTTCAACTACTGGGCTCAAGTAGTTCAAGACCAGCCTCCTGAGTAGCTGGGATTACAGGCGTACTACCACTCCCAACTCCACACTTGCTTTTTTTGTTTGTTCTTTTCCCTCATCCTATCACCATCTCCCACCTCTGAACTCTAGACCCATATATCCACTTGCCTACTTGATAACCCCATTTCGGTGTCCAATTAGCAGCTCAAAATTAACATGTTCAAAAATTAATCTCTAACTTTTTTTTTATAGGAGTCTTGCTCTGTCACTCAAACTGGAGTGCAATGGCATGATCACAGCACACCACAGCCTTGACTTTCTGGGCACAGGCAATCCTTCTGCTTTAGCTTCCTGTGTAGCTGGGGTTGCAGGTGCGTGCCACCACATCTGGCAATTTTTTGTTTTTTTTAAAAAATTTTTTTAATAGAGATAAGGTCTCACTATGTTGCTAGGCTGGTCTCAAACTCCTTGGCTCAAACAATCCTCTTGATTCGGCCTTCCAAAGTGCTAGGATTATAGGTGGGAGCCATAGTATTCAACCTTTCATCTTAAATGTAGTCTTTTGTGAAAAAAAAAAAAAAAGAAAATATATGAAGAAAAAAACAAAGCAGATAGTTGAAAAAAAAAAACAGATGTATAAGCAGAAACAAAAAAAAAAGAAAAGAAAGGAGTTAACATTTGCTGAATATTTACTATTAGCACTATGCATTATCTCATTTACAACACATCTCAACTCTGTGACACTCTGGGGACAGTATATGAGGGGAGACCCCAAAAAACTTCATAATTTATTTATAAAAATTATATATTTATTCTTACATGTTTAAACTTCAGTCACCTTCAAAGTACTCTCTATTTGATGTAGTACACCTGTTTTTTTCTACTGCTCAAAACAGTTTTTGGACCTGTCCATTTTGATGCCTTTTAATGCTTCTGCTGATTTTTGTTTCACCTTTTCCACATGGGCATAACGTTTCCCTCTGAGGACTTTTTTCGTCCAGGGAAACAAACAAACAAAAAGTCACTTGGGGTGATATTGGGTGAATAGGGAAGGTGAGGCATAGGAATCATGTCAATTTTGGTCAAAAACTACTGAACACTCAGCATGGTATGCCCATAAATCACCCTTCATGAAAGGGCAAATGTGTTATCTATCTTAAAAAAAAAACAAAACTGAAGCCAAACACAGCCTCTGACAACAACACTAGCTGGTACACAGATGCTGATGGGGTTCCTAGAACACTTACCCAGCAGGGGAAGCCAGTACTACAAGGGGCCTGCCCTCCAAAAGATAATTCTGAGTCTTTTTGGGTCCCTCCTCATATACTTGCCCACACTAGAGAGTGGTGAGGCAGAGGTTTGAACTTAGGTCACTTTAATTCCAGAGCTAGCTCTCCTTTCTAACAGCTATACTGTATTCTTCCACAAGTGACAAAGTGTGTAGCCCTACTTTTCTCTCCTCAAGATTGTCCTTTGGCCGGATGTAGTGGCTCATTGAGGGGATGAGGTGAGAGGATTGCTTGAGACTAGGAGTTTCAGACCAGCCTAGGCAACATAGAGAGAACTTGTCTCTACCAAAATAATAATAATAATAATAATAATAATAATAATAATAATAATAATAATAATTAGCTGGGTGTGGTGGCATGTGTCTGTAGTCTCAGCTACTTGGGAGTTTGAATGGATTGTCTTTCACTTTCCTGATGGTATCCTTTGAAGCACAGATGCTTTTTGTGGTCAAGGCTGTGGTGAGCTGTGATTATCCCGCTGCATTTAGCCTAGTGACAGAGTGAGACCCCAACTCAGAAAAAGATTGTTCTTAGGAGTAGTGTGATATCTCAGAAAAAAAAAAGATCCCATAGAATTACAGAATCCCTGGTAAATGAAAAAGGAGTCTTTAGAGTGTGACTCTTCTCTCTTCCATGTAGAGTGGATACATAGAGATGTCTCCGGTGTGCAGAGAGGCTTCCTCACCCCCAGGGAAAGCCCACCTTGAGTTTCTGGCAATTTTCTCTTGACCAGCTTCCCAGGTTAGAGTTTCTCTGGCCTTGAGGCAAACTTTCCACCCATCAGAACTGCTCTTATTCATTTGCTTAAGTGGATTCTTCATCTTTATTCCCTATTCCTTTTTTCTCTTTCACATTTGTTCAAGAATTAGCCTCCCTGGGATTGTGTAAGATAGCTTTTGACATTTGCTTGTTCAACTTCCAGCACTGAAAATTTATTCAGTATTTCTGATCCTTCTGTGTCAACAATTTTCTTGTTAAAATATTGGTTACCCCTCTCAAAAAAATTACTGGTTACTCTTAAACATCAGTGATAATTCAATTGTCTTCATAAACTCCTTAATAGAAGTGAAGATGTCCAAGATGGGTCTATTCATGCCGGGAATACATTTTTACAATAATTTTGACCAGACTATTCTCAGGTGGCATCTGCAATCCCATTTAGTCCTGATATATGTATCCCTAAGGCAGCTAAGACAGATAAGAAAACCTTGGTGAGCTTATTTGCCCATGGTCTCATAGCCAGTTAGGGACTGAGCAGTTCTGTTTTTGGTTGCACAGGTTAGTTCTAATATAACTTGTGGATGGGGTCTGCTGCCCACTTCAGGGTGAGGTCCCAACCCCTAGGTTTTGCATGTTGGTCCCCAAAGGTCTCACCTTTTCCAGAAGCCCCTTCCCCGATACTTTATTCCATGTGCTAAACACTTCCTAACCTCTTCTCCCTGTTGGAGCTAGCCTATCTTTTTTCTTTTCTCATTCTGAGTGTCGGCATGAGGCATTGTGGTACCGTGAAAAAAATCACTGTATCTGGAGTAAGGAGATTGGATTCAAGACTCAGGCTTCTGTGGCTTTGGGTGTCTCTTACCTTTAGGAATTTCATAGACCAGATGATCTAAGAACATTTGCAGCTCCAGCCTTCTCAGGCTTTATGATTCTAAGTGAACCTAAGCTAACGTCCTAGTAGTTGACAATGGCTTAATGTGCTACACCAGAGATGGCAAATATGTACCTTCTCTTCCATCTATCAACTATGGCAGACTCAGTAATTGGCCTCAACATTCTCACACAGAACTCAGTCATGACCTCAAGCCACCATTAGTGGATCACAGTTGAAAGGTGTTTGCCCTCTGTGTCTTCCTTCCTATCTGCTGTCCTTTAATCTCAAGGAGGGATGAGTGGTGATCAGGATACCACAGAAGTTAAGATCTTGGGCTCTGGGGTTAAGCTGCCTTCATTCAAATTCTGTCTACATGCTTTCAGTTCTGTGTGACCTTGGGAAAATTACTTCTCTGGGCCTCAGTTTCCGCATACGTAATATGGGCATAATAATTAGCCCTACCTCGTGGGGTTGTAGAAAGGATTAAATGAGATAATATGTGTAAAAAAGTGCTTAGAACAGTTCCCAGCACATATAACTCAATAAAGCTTAATTATATTGATTATAATTATATTGATAATAGGCACAATAAGAGCTTGGAAAACTGATGAAAGGAAAAATTCTTGGATTGGTAGGAACTTGTGACACCCTATCATTCTCTAAAATAGTGAAATCTCCATTCTGTCTATGAATGTGGATTGATCTCACTTCACTCATTCATTTATTCAATACAAATTTAGGGTCCACTATGTGCTAGGTATACAGCCGGGTGTCTAGGATACAACTGTATATAAGTCATTTTTTGAGTCCACAGTGTATTAGTGGTGACTAACAAGTAAAAAGATAGAATATTTTAAATAATTGCAATGATTGGACTTTGCACAGGGTCTTTAGGGAGCACTATGTGTGCAGGTGGAGTCTTCTTGTTGATAATGTTGAATCTGAGTGGGAGGAGAAATTTCCATCTGACTTGTCTCTTAACAGTATTACGTATGCAGTGGATCCTTTGTGGAATTGTTAGTACTTAGCTTTATTGGCGGCACACCTCAGTAGCATGTTCATGTTCCTTGGCATTCGTTCAGTCACTTGAATGGCAGCCCCAAGCGTTTTCCACTGCTCCTTGAGCTGCCATACCCCTAACTTGCAATCAGAGCTGATGGAATTAGGAAGCAGAGAGGTGAAGCAGTACCCTACATTTACAGTCATAGAGTAGTTGGGTCTCTCTGTGTGCTTTAGGAAGGCATGAATGTCATGCTTATCAGGATCTTGGAAAAGTTGATGAATCCATTCCCCTGCCCAACTCAAGAAAGAGCAAGTCTCTATAACAGCTTTGTAGAGTTATAGTGTGACATTTGGGTGGGAAGAAAAAAAAAAATGTATGGTGCGGGTTGGTGTCCATGCTATGACCCATTCTGTCCCCTCACTGGTGTCTTACAGTAAACAGCTGTTGTGTGACGTGATGATTGTGGCAGAAGATGTCGAGATAGAAGCCCACCGTGTGGTCCTGGCAGCCTGCAGCCCCTACTTCTGTGCAATGTTCACAGGTATGGTGAGGGGCAAACAATAACCCATAGTTGTGGGGCTGCAGCCCCACTGGGAGAATATTGAGGGTGGTGGCATGAGGGGAGGGAGGAAAGAGAAGGCTGTTAGACCCACCATGAGGAGCTTCTCTGACAGACATTGTGCTTTGCACCATGGAGGACTTGACGGAACCAAAGTCTCAGCCAGGCCAGTTGGGTATGCAACCCCTTGTTCATCATGAGAAATAAAGAGGTAGAGTCATATAGTCCATTAATTTTCCAACTTCCATATGCATTATAATCATGTGGGGTAACTTGATAATAATGAAGACTCCTAAGTTCATCGCCAAGCCTTCTGATCTCTCAGTTTGCAGATGGAAGACACTGAGGCTGAGAGAAGTGAAGGGACTTGCTCCAAGGATACACAGTGAAGGAGTGGGACTTAGCTTCTCAACACCTGGCCCAGTGCTCTACCAGTTGGCCCACATCTTGTTCTTCCCTAGCCCTTCCAGGCAGGGGGCCATGGCCTCCTCTAGCCTTTATGGGAGGGTGGAAGAGATTTGGAGAAGAGATGGTGGGGCTTGGGGGAATGAGACATAGGAATAATCAATATCTGATAGTCAGTTTCAGCACCTTTGCCAACTTTCTAGGGGATCTCTATTTCCTGGGCATGACCAATAACCTTGTCCAACTATTTCACATGTGTTACTTCTGATACTGAGTTCCCTGAAACCTATGGGCTGAGCTTCCTGTCTGTAGTTCATCATAGCACCTCCCCTGAACCAGGTACATGCAGTGCTCTATACATCGCTGCTGATGGAAGGAGGTCACCTGGGCTGGTGATACCCCCAGACTGGGTCAGGTGTTATTTCCACATGCTTTCCAAGTGACCTGTGCCTACTCTAAGTATGGTGACTGTCACTCTGCATTCTTGTCTGTTTCCTGGTGTTTGCAATGCCCATGCCCTGGTGTCTCACATATCTGGCTGCTTCTCATCCTGCAAATGCCTCCCAATCACCCTAGTCATAGTACTGCACCAAGCCTCTTTCTATCCTATAACTGGACTTCCTTTTTTTCATTACATTTAACACTATCTGGAAATCATCTTGGTTGCTTATTTATGTGTTTTTTACCTGTCTCTCAGACTATAAGCCCTATGAGAACAGGGACCTTGTTGGGCTTCATTGTTACCATATCCTGTGCACTTGGTACATAGTAGGACGCAAATATTTTTTAAGTGAGTGAATGAAATATCTTCTGCTCTTGATTGTGAACTTTGGGCACTTGGAGAACATGTCTTGTCACTGTTGAATCTTCAGTGTCCACCACAGGAGGTGGTGAATAAGTGAAGGTTGGTTGGAAGAATGAAAATGAGCTTGCTAAGAATGTGTGAGTGCAGGCATATTTTTGCTGAATGGGCTCTAACCCTTTTTCTTTTTTCTTTTTTTTTTGAGTCGGAGTCTCACTCTGTTACCCAGACTGGAGTGCAATGGCCGCTCCCGGCCACCGCAGCCTCGATCTGCTGGGCTCTGGCGATCCTTCTGCCTCAGTCTTCCAAGTAGCTGGAATTACAGGCACGCGCTACCATGCCTGGCTGATTTTTTGATTTATAGTAGAGATGAGGTTTTGCCAAGTTGCCCAGGTGGGTCTCGAACCCATGGGCTGAGGCAATTCACTCACCTCGACCTCCCAAAGTATGGGATTACAGGCTGAGCCACCGAGCCCGGCCTCTAACCCTTTTTCTAATGTTGTACACAGTTGGGCAAGCATGGTTCTTGTTGGGAAAGACTTGATACTTGTGATTTGAGAGTTTCTCGTGTGTGTCTCCTTTAGCTCACCATGTGAAGGAGCTGGTCTCATTGGAGTTGTGCCTCTGCTAAGTGGACCAAACCACTCTTACCTCACTATGAGACTTGGTGCAGGAATTTCACAGCATAGCCTGGAAAACCAGCTAATCACCATCTGGAAATTTTGAGCCGCATTCCCTTTAGAGTTGTCCCAAACCCTAGTTGCAAGGTTTTTAATTTCCTTTTCTTCCTTTTTATTTATCCATTTCTATTTCTTTTTTTTTCTTTTTGAGTTGGAGTCTCACTCTGTTGCCCAGACTGGAGTGCAGTGGCCGCTCCCGGTCACTGCAGCCTCGACCTGCTGGGCTCCGGCGATCCTTCCGTCTCAGCCTTCAGAGTAGCTGGAATTACATGCATGTGCTACCACCCCCGGTTGACTTTTTGATTTGTTGTAGAGATGAGGTCTTGCCAAGTTGCCCAGGCGGGTCTCGAATCCGCAGGCTCAGGCAATCCACTCACCTCAGCCTCCCAAAGTGCGGGATTACAGGCTGAGCCACCGAGCCCGGCCCCATCTCTATTTCTTTTAAAATAATTCATCTTGTTTGCAACTGTTATTTAGCTATAATGTCAACAAATAGCTCTGCCAGTCATTCTTTGTGTGTGTGGTTTGGGAAGTTCAGTGAGTGAATTGTGGTGTTGGGTCCACTTTTTGCTATGGTAGTGGAAGTACTTAGCACAAAGTGATTTTAGAAGATGGGAGAAAAGGTGCTTCTGGGGCAGCTCTTAGATTCTAGTAATTGAAGGGAGGGAGAATTAAATGAAGAAAGCAGTCTCATGTTATGCCTAGCCCAAACCTTCCATTGAATCTGGTTACAGTCCATCCTTCCATCACCTAAACACTAATCACGTATGTTCATTACAGAAAAAATGAGAAAATGTGGGCAAGCAAAAAGTAAAAAATGGCAAGTACTACAACAGCTAGGTAAGAATATGGTTTATATCTTTTCAGATTTTATATTTATAAATAAAATATATTCTTTAACATAAAAATTTCATTTAATACATACTGTTAGTTAGCCTTTCTTGATGTGTGTGTGTGTGTGTGTGTATGTATTTTATTTATTTATTTATTTAAATTATAAAGATGTAGAGTACAATTCAGGGTTAGATATCCATATGTTGATTATGTAGGTACCCTTGTTGATGAGGTATGCCCCTCCCTTCCCTAGCAGTTTTCTTCAACTGCCAGTCTCACCCCCTCCCCTGGCAGTTTTTAATTACATTTATGGTCTTATGAATGTTGAACCAGCCCTGCATCCTGGGGATGAAGCCTACTTGATCATGGTGCATGATTTTTGAGATGTGTTTTTGGATCCGATTTGCTACAATCTTGTTGAGGATCTATGTTCATAAGGGCTATTGTCCTGTAGTTCTCTTTTTTTGTTGGATCTTTACCTGGTTTGGGTATCAGGTATTAGCTTTGTAAAATGATTTGGGGAGAATTCCATCTTTCTCAATTGCCCGGAATACTTTCAAAAGGATTAGTATCAGCTCCTCCTTGTACATTTTGTAGAATTCTGCTAAAGCCATCTGATCTAGGGCTTTTTTTTGTAGATAGTTTTCGTATGACAGAGTCAATTTCCTGGGTTGTTATTGGTCTATTTAGTGTCTCAATGTCTTCTTGTTTCAACCTGGGGAGGTTGTATGATGTCAGAAAGTCCTCCATTTCATTTAGGTTATGAAGTTTGTTTCCATATAGGTGTACGTAGTAATCTCTGATAATCTTTTGTATTTCTTGGGGGTCAGTTGTGATTTGATCTTTTGTATTTCTGATTGTGTTTATTTGGGCTATTTCTCTCTCTTTCTTGATCATTCTGGCTAGGGGTCCATCAATCTTGTTAATTATTTCAAAGAACCAGCTTTTTGTTTTACTGATGTTTTCTATGATATTTTTGTCTTCTATGTCCCATATTTGGGCTCTTATTTTGGTGATTTGGATTCTTCTGCTAAAGTTGGGGTTTTGGTGGTCTTCTCTTTCTGGCTCCCTTAGGTGATTTGTTAGGCTCTTCACTTGTGATCTTCCCGTTTTCTTGATGTGTGCTCGTAGAGATATAAATTCCCCTCTTAGAACTGATTTCATGGCGTCCCAGAGGTTTTGGTAAGATGTTTCTTCATTTGTTGAAAAGAATCTTTTAATTTCTGCTTTATTTTCAGTGTTGACCCAGTAGTTGTTCAGCATCATGCTGTTTAGTGTCCATGTCTTTGTGGGCTTTGGGGAAATGTTAATGGTGATATTTATTTTTATTCTACTGTGGTCTGAGAGTGTGCATGGCAAGATTTCAACCTTATGGAATTTGTTTATGCTTGATTTATGGCCAAGGATGTGATTGATCTTGGAGTACATTACATGTGGTGATGAGTAGGATGTATATTCTGTGGTTGTTGGGTGGAACAATCTGTAGGTATCTATGAAGTGCATTTGGTCGAGTGTCAAGTTTAGGTTCTGGATCTCCTTGTTGATTTTTTGCCTCGATGATCTATCTAGGGCTGTCAGTGGGGTATTCAAGTCCCCTGCTATGATAGTGTTAAAGTCAATATCTTTTTTTAGTTTACTTAGTAGTTGCTTTATAAATGCTGGTGCTTCTGTGTTGGATGCATGTATGTTTAGGATGGATATCTCTTGTTGATGGATTAAGCCTTTTATCATTATGTAGTGTCCTTTTGCATCTTTTAAAATTTTTGATAGCTTAAAGGTAGTTTTGTCTGATATTAAGATCGCAACTCTTACCTTCTTTTGTGTTCCATTTGCCTGGAAACTCATTTTTCATCCTTTAACTTTGCATTTGTGTGCATCCCTTGTAGTGAGATGAGTCTCCTGGATGCAGCAAATAATTTGGTCATGGTTTCTTATCCAGTTTGCCATTCTGGTGTCTTTTCTTTTCTTTTTTTTTTTTTTTGAGTTGGAGTCTCACTCTGTCACCCAGACTGGAGTGCAGTGGCCGCTCCCGGCCACTGCAGCCTTGACCTGGTGGGCTCCAGCGATTCTTCTGCCTCAGCCTTCCAAGTAGCTGGAACTACAGGCATGCACTACCACACCCAGCTAATTTTTTGATTTATTGTAGAGATGAGGCCTCACCAAGTTGGCCAGGCGGGTCTCGAACCCGCGGGCTCAGGCATTCCACTAA
>CAUYQG010278014.1:0-16943 GCA_963574415.1 Tarsius wallacei
TGTAGTTTCGGCTACTCGGAAGGCTGAGGCGGAAGGATCGCCGGAGCCCAGCAGGTCGAGGCTGCGGTGGCCGGGAGCGGCCACTGCACTCCAGTCTGGGCGACGGAGTGAGACTCCAACTCAAAAAAAAAAAAAAAAAAAAAAAATTAACTGGAAGTGAGACTTGTTTTACACACGTCTCCAGAATAAAACTAAGCAAGTAAAAATATACTTTCATAATGAAAGAAGATTTCAGACAAACTAGACCACAGGAAGTTTAAGAAGCCATATTTGAGCTTCAAAGGTCAAAGTCATGATTGTGCAAACTCAATTTCAGAAAGAACAGAAAACTTCTAATCACACTTCTGTTGTGGCTTAATATCATGTTTTTTAGGAGAAATGCTCCCAAAGCTACCCTTTATTGTATGTTTTTATTTTTATTACTCACAGTATATATGCGTATGTTTTCCACTGGAAACTTGGCTATTTAGTTGATATAAATATTTATTTAATAAAAGCTATTTGAACATCAATGACTCAAGGATCATAAGAGGAAAACACCACCCTCTAGCGGTAAAACCCTCAAACAGCAAAGTCATAGGGGCAGAATGCCTCCCAGTGACCATAATGACAAAACCATGTGGAGAAGGGACTTTACAGGAGGGTCTGATGTTTGGATATTAGCAAGCAACCTCAAGAAAAGCACAGCATCTGGAGGTCCCTGGGGGCATCTGATATGTGGGCCAAGGAGGAGAGGGGTGGGGGAGATACGTAAGGAGAGGGGTGAGGGAGAGAAGCAAACCACTGCCAAAGAGATAGTGATCAAAGCCATGTCTTAGCCCCTTTCACGGGGCCTGGGAAAACCCAGCACCAATTATACTAGTGCTTAAGTAAAGTCTCGGGGGCCTTTTTGAGCAAAGTTAGGCATGGGATCCAAAGACATCATGGGAGATCATAGAGGGATAAAAAGCCAAGCGTATCAGGCACATTGGGGATGTAAACAATGAGTAAAACAGGGCTGCCAAAAAGGAGAGTTTAATGGATGTTGGTCTCCTAGTGAGCAAGAGGGGATAAAAGGGGATCAACTAGCCAATGTAAACATTTTGGGCTTATGCAGACAAACATCTTGTCCAGGCTCCGCTCTTTGATTCTTCAATTGTGTCTTGATAAGCTCTGAGAGTCTGCCCTGGTCTAAGTCCCCATTCAGTTCTCTCTTGAGAAGTCAGCCTCACCTATAATCTCTCCTGTCTCCTTCTCATGAGGCAAGATTTGTATGAGGTTATCAATTTGTAAGTCAAATTACATTTATATTATACAAGTAACTCAATGGGAAGAAAATATCCCATATACTCCAAGAAAACCTGAGATAGGACAACTCCTTCAGATCAGAGGCAAAATAGGGCTGAAAATTAAAAAAAAGAATTTAGGTTGGCAAAAAAATACTCAATGAAAAAGTGAAATCTAAAGAAAACACTTAAATCTTTTACCCGTAGAAAGATGATGCTGAGACTCTGCAGAGAGAGGCTTGTCTAAATTAATATACGTCGTAAAATACTTTTCAAAATACAAAGCTCTATACAGAGCACTTATTAATTAAACACCAAATACTACATTATATGTGAGTGCTATTCTTCTGGTGGTATAAAGGGAGGACAGTAATAATAATAATTTTTTTTTTTGAGTTAGGGTCTCACTCTGTCATCCAGGCTGGATGGCAGCGGCACGATCACAACTCAAAGCAGCCTCGACCTCCTGGGCTCAGGCAATCCTTCTGCCTTAGCCTCCTGAGTAGCTGTGACTACAGGCATGCGTCAATATTCCTGGCAAATTTTCTGGCCTTTTGTAGAGACAAGGTCTCACCATGTGACCCAGGCTGGTCTTGAACTTCTGGACTCAAGCAATTCTCCCACTTTGGCATCCCAAAGTGTTGGGATTACAGCCGTGAGCTACCATGCCCAGCAGATAATAGTAATTTACATTTAGAGAGGGCTTATCATCTTTGGCACTTGTGCTTTTGAATGCCAGTTTATTAATCCTCAGGACTATCTATGAAGAAAAGTAGCTGATGTTATTAGCTCTATTTGCAGATGTGAAATTGAGACAGATAGATTATGTGGCTTATACAAGGCTTGCACAAGAAAACTGTGCGTAGAAGACAAAATTATTAGCTACTAAGGTGGAAATGTGGCCCACAGATAAGCAGTTGGCAAGGTTTGACCTTCTCCTGTTTAGATTCATGGAGGCACCATTCCAGCCAAAGCTATCTAAAAACTAAAAAGAGATTACTCCAAGAAGGGACCTGGAGTGTGTGGTAGTGTGGGAAGTGGTAACTCAACCTAGGAGACACCAGTGAAGAGCTCCCCTTGCCCTATTTGGCAGAATGGAGGTTTTGCCTTCCTCTCCCAGCCACAGTTCATCACATCATTATCAGAAAGACGTCACCTCAGAGACATACTCTGAAGTAAGGATTAGAATGACAGAATAAGTGTTTGAATGAAATAGGGAGCACACAGAGACAACAGAGCACTTATTAATTAAACACCAAGGTGAACAAAGAGGAACACACAGAGGTGAAGTAAAGTACACAGAAAATGCTATTCAAAAATATTACTACAGAATTCACTTCAAGTCCTTACCACCTTCTTTGTTTAAAAAAATCTATTTTTATATTTTTAAGAATAAATTTGATGAATAAATGATCTATAAAAAGAGTCAATATAAAAGTAGTGAGTTATACATACATTCATAGAGGAGAAAGACCTTGCAAACCAAGTTTTAAAGCTCAAGTGAGCTAGCCAAATCCCATACAATCATTAACAAGATAAAGAATAAAAGATAACAAATGGCTATACCATTGTATACACACATACACACACACATACACACACACACACATATTCATAGAAGATTTCTAGAAATGAACAGCTACAGATAACAGATAAAAATTATCTCTCCCACTAACAAACACTTTTAAGTTAAATTTTGAAATGTTAACAAATACTGCAGAAAACACAGGATGACATTCAAAGAATAAAGAGGTTACTGAGAGACCTCTGGTATCAGTCTTCTCAACCAACTCACTGGTCATAAGGACAAATAATCCTGGAAGAGAAAGTAAATTGTTGTCAAATAGCCATAGGCAAGAGTATATAGATTAATCACAGAACATTTTTAGCTTAGGAAACTGCCCAACTCAACCCAAGACATGAGAAATCCATTTATATAATAACCTGGGAGAGGAGTCAAAACAATGCACTCAACCATCAGGGCCTAATTTCTCTGTGCTTGAGCCAGGAGAGATATTTCTACTGATGCACAGTTAGGCTCCTGAGACATGGAGCTACCCCAGCTAGAAACATGGGTGCTATTCAATACCAGAGGGATGTAAGAGCCAGACAGTGTTTTCTTGTCTATCATCTGCTTCGTGGCAGGTGTTCCAGTTGAACAGCTGACTATCATGCACTGACCAGCATCCATTCTGATGGGTCAAGTATCCATTGCTCAATGTTTTTAGTATCATTCTGCACCCAGTATCAACCCAAGCCTACCCAGACAGTTGCTCACCTCTCTTTTTTAAAGTCTTTGAAGATGACTGGAGATTGCTTGGTAGAATGCATTTCTAGTATTTTTTTTTAATTTAAAAAATATTCTAAAGGGAGATAAGTGGTACTATGTCATCTGAATTGGTGAACTGAATATAATAAAAACCTTGATGAGTGCTAGTCAGATCCAGAGGAAGAATGACACAGTCTGAGGTTGTAACAAAAGAGAGGGGAGAAAGAGGCATCCAGGATCATGCTCTACAAAAGACCAGGAGAGGTCTTTCAGCCTGCCCACTCTGTGGACTGCCATGCGGTATTTATGAAATGGGTTCTGGAAATTGAACTATCTGGGATCAAATGCTAGCTCCATACTGGAATCTGTAGAGGAAAGAAGGGTGAAGTGTTTCTGGCAGAAGGAATATGATGCACAGTGGTGTAGAAACTAGAGTGGGCAGGACTCCTTCTAGAAGCAGCAAGAAATTCAGTAAGTCTGGGACACAGTAGCAGAGCAAGGTGAGAGACAGGAGCATGGAGAAGTGGCAAGAGGAAAGGATGCAGAGAGAGGCAGGAGCTGGCCACGACATTTGTAAGACATGTTGAAGAACTTGAACTTCAGTTTAAAAGAAAGAAGACTCAGAGGAACTTGAATTAAGGGGATGACATGATTCAATCTGTGATTTCTAATTTAAGAAATTGGAATACAAAAGGTGGTTTAGAACTCGAGGCGAGGAGTGGGCAGTGGCTTAAGCTAGGAAAAAGGAAGGATGTAGACAGGGCCTACCTTGTCCCTTGTTTTCTACTCCTAAGCTCCCAAAGGATTATAAATCACCCTCTTGAGGCTTTACACTTGAGACCATTCTAGATTCCATCCTCCAAGAATACAAAATGTGAAGGTCACCCCTTAGCCTGTACACCAGCTGGCCCCACGCTGGCCTCCCGTCAAGGAAGTGAGTTTCATATCTCACTTACTGGTAATTATTCTTCCTGTTTTATCAGTTGACCCCTGTATTTCCTTTCCCCAATAAAACAGTTATCTCCACACATCCCAAGATGTTTAGTATGAATAATTTTTAAAATAAATTTCATTTACCTTCATTTGCAAAAGTCCACAGAAAACAAATCTGTTCTCAAAACAACATACATACATCCAAGCTGGGGAGCAGTTGCTTAGACAATCACACTACAGTGAAGGGATAATATAGACAAGTGGAGTTATTTACTCTGTTGCTATCGGAACCCCTGCCATTTATTAAAACAATCTTTTGGTTAAATTAACCTCTGTAAATAAATTGTATGGCTTATAAAATGGCAAGTATTGGAAACAGATACAAGATTGTGTTTGCCATTCATAGTAATCACATAGAGATGAGCTTAGTTTCCCTTTCTTAAGGATTTCAAAATTTCAGAATATTTCTCTTTATATTTTGAAAACAGTGGATTTTATATTTTATACTTGCCTTGAGAGTTAACCAATGTGTCTTAGAGGAAAGAATATGGGACCCGAATCAAAAAACCTGACCAAGTTTCTAAACTCCTGATTTTCAATTATCACACCTATTAAGAGGAAATCATAATTATTCTTTTTCCACTGTCTTTTGTGAAAATTAAATGCTTTACTGTCTGTGGTAAAGACCAAAAACTCTTTGATTCTGGAAATATTCTAGTTAAGTAGTCAATATCTACATGAAGCTATTAGACACTTAAAATTTAGCTAGCTTTATTGAGGAACTGAATTGACAATTATAGTTGACTTTTATGACTATCAAATTTTAAAGACACGTAGCTAGTGATTACCTTATTGAAAGTGCAGTTCTAGAGTGGTTACTGTATTCCTCCTCTAAGTTAGTTAACTCTTACTTTGTTCTGGAAATCCAGGTGGTATATTGTCCTTTTTAAGAATGATTGTTGTCCAGGCACGGTGGCTCAGCTTGTAATCACAGCACTTTGGGAGGCCAAGGCAAGAAGATTGTCTGAACCCAGGGGTTCAAGACCAGCCTGGGCAACTTGATGAGACCTTGTCTATACAAAAAAATCACAAAAACTAGCTGGGCATGATGGTGTGCATCTGTAGTTCCAGCTACTTGGGAGACTGAGGTGGAAGCATCACCTAAACCCAGGAGGTAGAAGCTGCGGTGGCCATGAGGGTGCCACTGTACTCCAGTCTGGGCAACAGAGTGAGACTCAAACTCAAACTCAAAAAAAGAGAAAAGGATGAGTGTTCTTTTTATAGGTTAGCAAAGACAGGTATGCAACCTTTTTAAATACAATTGGTGTGATACAACAAAATATAACTAAATTTTTGTCCACCAGTGTTCTTTTAAAAATATATTCATTGGGGGAAGTTTCTTTCCAACACCACTGATGAAAATTCCCTAGCTGGTCCCTTATATCTTCTGGTCACTCTTAGATTTAAAAAAAAAAAATCCTGTGGTTACTTTAAGTTTCAAAATGCAGTTTGATTCATGAATTTTCATCAGCACATCAGTCTCCAAGGGTAGGACTGATCCCCCTCACCCCCCACCTCATGCCATATGGGCCTACAGCCTTCCGGGAAGGGGGCAAAGGGTACAAGTGCTTATCTCCTCTTCCTCCACCTGACCTCTTCCAACAACCAACTTGCTAACTGCTGTTACTCACGGCTCCAAAGCTAGAAGACAGGGAGGGAGGAGGAGAGATGAACAGAGCATTTATGATTGAAAGCTAGCCTTGACCCTCCTTTCTGGAACTGGCTAATGTTTATTGCTGCTGTTGCTGATGTGTGTTTGTGTATATGTGTGCACTTTGAGAGATCCTCAGATGTCTGAGCAATGCCTGTGAATTGAGTGATTCACCCAATTTTTACATCAGCTAGGCCTCCCCAAGCTCTAGTTTCCTGGCAGGGAAACACACCAAGCTTTTCTGGAATACACCATGAGGTGGAAAAGTAGCCTCACTCATCTCCTACCTACCCCCTCTGTATTAGGACAGGCCCCCTAAAGTCATTCTCACAAAATCCTCCTTTCATTTCTCCTTTATTTTTTGCTGCCGCCTGGAAATCAGTGAGGAGGATTTGTGAAAATACTCTCAACTGGGATTTTGCCAGCTACCTCTTTCTGGTATCTAAAATCAATTGTCTTGGAATCTTAGCTAAATTTTCTTTTTAACAACCTATTACTAGTCACAGAGGCTCTAGTAATGATAGCTAAAGACTAGAAAACTATATAACCATAGCAATAAAAAAGAGTGGTTCCTTTAGAAGCAATATGGGTCAATCACTAAAATATGTTAAGTAAAAAAAGACAAGTCAGACATGTTTCCATTTGCATTTTAAAATAGAAAATATATATGTATATGCTTTTTATATTGTGAATTTTTAAACTGTGTGAGAATTAAGTTTTTCTTTATTCTCATTGTAAATGTTATGCTAGATACATATTGAAGCCTGAATTTATTGCTCAATTGTTGAAAATGTAATTTTAAAATCTTTCTGTTTGACATAATGTCTCCAACATCTTTTTTTTCTCCAACCCTGACATCCTAAGATATTTTTGTCACAATCCAAGTCCAAGCAAAAAGCATTTCTCACCTGACCAACATAACATCAACCTTTAAAAAACTGAATGAAACATCAGTGATAGATTGAGTTTATATTTTTCAGTAAATAGGTGAGTTGTAACAAACATACTTCCTCTTCCCAAGAGACTACAGAAAAAACAGGTTGAATTACATAAAAACTGCATTCCTACTGTCATTTGTAGGTTACATGAAAAATAAGGAGGAATTAACCTTTACACCTCAAAAAATAACACTTTGTTCTTGGTTGTCTAAAACATGTAATATTTATACTGCTTTTTCAGTTTATTAAAATAATTCAGAAAGAAGATGACCCAGTGAGCAGAGATTACACACTTTGATGAAGACATCCTATTTTTCAGTTAGCAAAGTGTAAAGAGGCCTTTCTAGCACCCTAAACTGATGATCTAGAATTAAATTTGTGCTATGGTTTTCAAGGAACAAGTTTTAGCAAATTTTTTAAAAGCTTGATATATGAATCAATACCTTTTTGACATTAACTTCATTTATTTTACTTTAGAATAGAAAAAATATGAAGAAAAATGCACATAAAGTTTTAACTCTCATAAATTTTTATTATGTAAAAACTTAGTTTTTAGAAATGTTACTTGATCATAAACTATTTTCTGTAATTTCAGGAGGAAGGAAGTAAAGAAATTAAAAGCTATCACATAGGATTAAATAAAGTACTTAATTCCATACAAAAAGAGTATAGAAATTGGAAACAAATTCAAAGACAACATAAATCACAGCATAATGGTAGATATTCTTAAAATGTATTTTCTAGAGCAAAGCAAGAATTGGAAGAAGCTTAGATCCTGAGAGACTTCCTTGATCTTCTTCTTGCTTGACCTGTGGTGTTGTTCGATGTGATCATGACCTTGAACTACCCCCTACACTCTTTCTTGAATTAATATTCTCACGACTTTCCTGCTACTGCTTTGATTATTTTTTTTCCTGTTTCTTTAGTAGCTCCTCCTATGATACCTGTTTATTGAAACATTTCCCAAGGACTTTTGTTTCTTCTTGCTTTCAGTAATCTCCATGAGCTGTTCCAGCCTTTCCCATGATTCCAAATCCCAATTTTTATGAGAAAAGCCCAGTGATCTTCGTCACTAACCAAGACCTGTGCTCCACCAGCTTAGCATTCACCTTCAGGATGTCTCCATGTGAACACCGCCCCCGCCCCTCGGGCATCTTTATATATACCTCAAATCATCATAGCTCCATAGCATTCCTTCTTTATCTCCACCAATATAAACACCCATTTCCTTTCCTGAACTCTGCTTTTGGTGACGGTTTCACAATCTCCTTAGTCATTTTCAGTTGAAATCTTGGCGCCCTCTTGAACGTCATCTTTCTCACACATCACTGCCATCGATTTGGTAAATCCTGCTACCACAGTCTCTTCCTGTTCGATGTCATGGCACCTGACATGGGTTAGTCCTTGTCATTTCCTTTCCGACCGGAGTCCTGATTTCCTCTCCATTGCATTCATCTCCCACTTTGTTGTCTCTTTCTGCCCTAAGCTGTTCTGCTCATGGCCAGGACAGCCATCTTCCTGAACCACAAGAGTCATTGATTCATTCTGGTACTTGCCCCTGTCACTCTACTGAACCTGCTCTGGACAAGACTTTCAGTGACAGTCACAGGGCATCATTCACTTTTATTTGACTTCACTATGACACTTGACACTGTTAACTCCTCCTTCTTAAAAAGCTCTCCTTTGTCCTTTGTCCTCACTCTACTCTCCAAAGAATTACCTCTTAATTCTCTGACCTCACTTTTTAGACTTCGATAAGTCTGTTTCTTCCTCTGATGAAACCTTAGTGGTATTATGTCAGAGGGCACTACTCTGAGCCCCCTACTGCTCTCCTGATGTGGTTATTAAATACTCCTGTGACAGTCATCCACACCCATGACTGTAGCCACACCTAGGACTGCTGACTCCCATCTGACATCTATCTGTAACCCACTTGTACTCCTGACTCCCAGACCTGTTCAATTGTTTAAGCGATTTCTCCAAGAATTTGGCTACAAGCACGTTAAAGCCCAGCCTCAACTCAATTCACCTATCCTCCCTTCCAAACTAATGTTCCTCTTGTCTTCCTTGTTAAAAGAAACGGGAACAACACCATTCACCCAGTTAGATTCCCATGCAGAAATTGAAAGATAACCCACAGTCAATTTTATGGCCTTTTTGCCCCAAGTTACTGTCCCCAATCCACTAATTTCTGAAAAATTAGTATTTCTGAAACCTGCCACATTTTGATACTAATTTACCTTCTTTTGTGCAGGCTTTATTTTTTTTCTCAGCTAGATTTCTGCAATAAATCCTGGCTGGTTCACTGCCTTCACTCTTTTTTCTTTATATTAAAGATGTGGGGTACAATTCAGGGTTAAGTATACAAATGTTCATTATGCAGGTGCCCTTGTTGATGAGGCGTGCCCCTCCCTCCCCTGGCAATTTTCCTTAACTGCCAATCCTACTCCCTTTCCTCTGGCAGTTTTCCAATACTGCCAATTCCTTTCTTATAGTATTAAGATAATTGTTCAAGGTCCATTTATGAGTGACAACATATGGTACTCTGTTCTTTGTTTCTGTGATAGATCACTGAGTATGATAGGTTCTAAGTCCATCCAAGTTGCTGCGAAGTGCATATGTTTGTCCTTCTTTATGGCTATATAATATTCCGTTGTATATATGTACCACTTTTTTTTTTTGTGCCAGCCCAGCTTCTATGGGCAGCATGGCTGGTTCCATGTTTTTGATATTGTGAATAGAGCTGTAACAAACATGCATGTGCAGGTATCTTTTTAGTAGAATGACTTGAGTTTCTCTGGGTATATTCCCAATAGGGGGATTGCTGGGTCATATGGAAGATCAATTTCTAGTTCTTTCAGAAATCACCACACTGTCTTCCAAAGAGGTTGCACTAATTAGCATTCCCACCAGCAGTGTAGAAGCGTTCCTTTTTCTCCTCATCCTCCTCATCCTAACCAGCATCTGTTGTTGTTTGTTTTATTAATGATGGCCATTCTTGCAGGGGATAGGTGGTATCTCAACGTGGTTTTGATTTGCATTTCTCTGATGATGAGTGAGGCTGAGCACTTTTTCATGTGTCTGTTGGCTGCCCATATATCTTCTTTTGAGAAGTGTCTATTCATGTTCTGTGCTCACTTTTTAAAGAGGCTGTTTGTTTTTTTCTTTTCAGTACATCCTAGATGTTCACTGCCTCCACCCTTTTCTGTTCTCCTTTCACAGTATTTTAAAAATGATCTTTCTAAAATGCAAGTTTCATCAATTCCATCTGTAGGTAAATATTCTAAAAGGACTTTTCTTCTCTCTTATAATCAAAAGTTGTTGTAGGCATTATCATTCAAATCTGGAAACTTATATTTCAAATTAATCTGATAAGTCTTAAGATCTTTAGTACAATAATGTGCAACATAGCAAATATTGAAAAAAAATTTTATCAATGGAGGATTGGTTAAATTATAATATGACATTATATGTTCTTCTATAATATTTAAATTATCATACTATAATATATAAAATTTATTTAATATAAAAATTATATTTTAAATATTTTAGAATAATATATAATGATATCAAAAGTGTATAATATATAAGCCAGACATGGTGGCTTACTCCTATAATCCTAACACTTTGGGAGGCCAAGGGAGAGGATTGCTTGAGCCCAGGAGTTTGAGACCAACCTTGGCAACATAGTGAGACTTCATCTCTACACAAATTAAAAAAAAATTAGCTGGGCATGATAGCATGTATCTGTAGCCCTAGCTACTTGGGATGTGGAGGCAGAAAGATCACCTGCACCCAATAGGTTGAGGCTACGGTAGCCATGAGAATGTCACTACACTCCAGCCTGGGCAACAGAATGGGATCCCAACTCAAAAAAAATGTATAATATACAGTTAAGTGAACTAAAAAAAAAAATCACATAACTTATTTTTTGTAAATTATTAATTCTCAGTATTATCAGCATAAAAAGGCTAACAGGATATATACACAAAACTTGAAGGTTTACATTCTTTTTCTTTTCACTTTTTGTTTCCTTGTTTGTTTGAGTCAGAGTCTCACTCTGTCACCCAGGCTACAGTAATCACAGCTCGCCTCAAACTCAAACTTCTGGACTCAATCCATCCTCCCACCTTGGCCTTCCAAAGTGCTGGGATTATAGACATGAGCCACCATACTAGATCAGAAGGTGTGCATTCTTGGTAAGTATAATTATGGTTCTCAAATTTTCTACAGTGAACATGAAATTCTTTTAAAATCAGGAAATAAAACAATGTGTTATTTTACAAAAGAATAAATCCATTTGTCAAATTTCTTCAAGCGATTTCCTTTATCCCAAAAAACATCTTAGACTATCTCCCACCCTGGTCCTCCTTCTCCTCACCACACACCTCAGCCGCGATTAGCCTTCTCTATCCTGTGCAAACCTCTGCCTTGGTCTCACATTGGATTATAGATTTTATATACAGACATGTCACTTCCACTGGTCTATGACTTCCTTTATCTCTGTTTACCCAGTGATGAGCATGAGACAGGTAGAGTGAATGTTTACTGAATAAATAAACGGATGATGCTACTCACCTCACAGTGACTCACATTGATTTCCCACTGCCTTCGGGGAATAAAGTGCCCTCCTTAGGCTAAGATTTGAAAGTCCTTCATAACTAGGGGTGACTTATCTTTTCAGTCCTTTTCTCCTCATACTTTAGTCCCTATCTCCCAAGATACTACATCTCTAAGCACACATCGATGGGGAAGGATGGTCCCTTTCTTGTTCATTGCTGTATCCTGGAACTTAGCCCTGTGCCTCTCCTACAACAGATGTTCAGAAGTTATTTGTCAAACTAATGAATGGGTAAATTAACTTTCTCAAAAATATTTTGTCCTTCTCACTTCCTCCTATTTTCTAAAAAGCTACTCCCTCCATCTTTTGTCTCTTTAACTTCCTCCGTGAGGTCTCCAAGGCTAAATAAAATTTGACCACCTGTAAGAATCATTTTCCAATCTCCCTAGGCAAAACTAAGTTATCCTCAGTACCATACAGCACTTATTTGATACTTCTCATGATGTAAGTATGCTCTTTTGATGTTATTTAAATATTAACTAGATTCTAAACTTTCGAAAGTTGAGGACAGTAGTACTTTGATGTCTCTCTTCCCAATTTGTTCCCATCTATCCTTTCCTACCTGTTCTAGCTGAAACAGACTGACTAGATACGATATCCACAATCTCTACTTACTATTGGCATAATGATTTTAGTGAAATGATTTCTTCATCTCTAAAATAGATATAATAGTAAAATATTTTTGCAGCAACTTGGGTGGAATTGGAGAACATCATCCTAAGAACTAACTCAGGAACAGAAAACCAAACACCACATGTTCTCATTTATAAGTGGGAGCTAAACTAAGAATCTGCAAAGGCATAGAGAAGGGTATAGAGGACACTGGAATCTCAGAAGGGGGGGAAGGGTAGAGGAATAAAAAATCACCTATTGGGTACCATATGTGCAGGTGGGGGAGTGGGTATACTTAAAACCCAGAACAAAACTATTTGTATCCCCAAAGCTATTGAAATTTTTTAAAAAGTAATAATTTAAAAAAGAAAGTTACTTCCATAAAAATTATAGAGATTCTCAATAAAATACCCTTTTATCTCTCAGTAAAAAGCATTATCTGCCCCCTTGAAAATTAGTTAAATGAGATCATGTAATTAAAGTGTTTAAGAAAAGACTTGCCACATAATAAGTACTCAGTTGGTATTTACAGTTATCAATATTATTATTATTATTATATTGAATATAATTATTTCTAAAGTAAAGCCCATTCAGTAGAAAAGTTAGTCAATCTCTAGCACCACAAGCTGAGAAACAGAGAAGTTGATTTATGATCAAATTTTGTACTACATATTAGAGAGTAGAGTCTTTCAAACATGTCTGAGTCTCTCAGATGCCACAAGCATCTGGCTTTTGGTTTTATCTGGGAAGATTATTTGATTAAAACACTTGAGGTAAATAAATGTGTTGAGAATGGAGAGAAACAGGAACTCCCACTTGGGCTGGGAATATAATGTGATATAAATGTTTTTGGAACACAGTTTTTCATTATCTCGTAAAGTTGAAGGTACACATGCCCACAGTTCAGCAAATCTGTCCCAAGACATATTCACTAGAGTAATTCTTGCATTCATACACAAATAGAAATGCCACAGAATATTTTCATAGTGCTACTTATGATGGCAAAATCCCATACATCTATGAAAATGAACAAGCTGTGCTTATTTATGTATTGTATATATTGGGGAAACATCTAAATTAAGTGATTCTCCCAATGGAAATATACAAAATGCCTCTCTCATTCCCAGAAATAATCCTGCTGTCTATTTTGCTGGCTAGAGATGAAGATAGTTTGGTTTATTCCGAGGAAGGATCTTATAAAGGAATCTCATATCTCTGGGCAAGATGGTAGCCACAATAATCAAGATGAAACCCCCAAGAGAAGATAAAACCTTAGGAGAAGAAGTCAGCAGGCCCTTTCTTAGGCCTCCCCTCCCTGGGTACCTGAAAATTCTCTTTCTTCATATTCCCTCTCCTAGAACCTTAAATGGGTCAGAAGGAAAAGCAGGGTCAGGTGTCATTGTCATGAGATCCACACTTGCTGTGTTCTCCGTTTATATGGCCATCCCTGGTGGCACTCCAGAATATTAATCTCACATAAATAACAATGTAATTTCCCTTTCTGCTTGAAGATCCATTCTCATCTCTCTTTCTATTTTTTTTTTTTAATTTTATTGTATTATAGACACGTGGAACACAAGTAAGGATTAACTAAACAAGTAGGCTGACTGCAGGTGAAGTCTGGGCCTCCAACAGGTCCTCTCATCCCCTAGTTTGGGACCAGGTATCCTTTGTGTTGTTATGTGCCCTCCTTCCTCTCTCCTCTGGCAGCACCCAGAAACTGTTGATTTCTCCCTTGTGCTAATGTGATTAATGTTCAGATCCCACTTGTTTCAAACTGCTTGAGGTGGAAAGCCTCATTTCCCCAAAAAGAACCAGCTCCCTCTCTTTTTCCTCAGTGTTACTGTCATTCTCTCAGGCCACCAAGCTTGAAAACTCAAAAGTATCTTGACTGTCACTACTATTATTATTCAATTTTCTTTTTTATAAAATGATGTCTTCATTCACCATATTTTTTCTCATTTATTCAGATTATGAGGCTGGTTTACAAAATCTTCCCCTTTCATGCCTGTTCCCTATGTTCTTACCCACCTGTGTGCTATTTCCTGAAGGACATTTTCAGCACATCAGTTGCTGGATCAGGACCTCTTTTGAGCACCCTGATATCTAGAAACTGAAGTCCAAATCTCTTCAAAACTTCTGCAACCAAACCTATTCCAGCATATCAACCAAAATCCCCTAGAAAGCCCTCCATAGAATAGCAAATATTCCTCCTTTCCAGCAACAAGTTAAAACAGTCTATTCAATTTCACTTTCTGATTTTTGTGCTTGACAGTACTCCACTGCAGGGCTTCCCAAACTTTAGGAATTCTGGTACCTCATTGTGACTTTTTCATTACCAATTGCCATCTGAACTATTTTTTACTTAGTTTTGTATAAATTCACTCCCAGCTTGGATAAATATTTTAAAGGTTAATTTCTATACCTATCTGAATTGAAACCATAAATGAAAAAAGGTATCTATTGCAATAAATAGGCAATTACTATAAAAATAAATTTGATTTTAAAAGAGTTATAAAACAAAATATTTTTCTGCTAAAAAGTCTGTTGCTTACTATGTTGTTGTTATTAAGGAAGTTTAAACAATTTTTAGAATTTTCAAGTCATAGTAACAGCAACAAAATTTGAAGAACTGAAAGTTAGTCAGAAAATATAATAACTTTCTCAATCTGTAAATTCAATGTTATTGATTGTTCAGTCCACATGTTATTTAAAATCATTTAATATGTGCAAAGTTTGAAAAATGCAGTTGAAAATGAGATATTCTCTTCATCTTTTTTTTTCCTTTTTTTTTTTTTTGCCAGTCTCAACTGTACATTCTTCAAGGCCTGGCTAAAATTCCACCCCTTCTTACAATGTCCTCTTGAAGTTCAGTATACTGTGGCTGCCCCTTCCTCTGTCATCTTTTGTATGTGTCTCTTCTGTGTTTTGAGAAGTCACTCCACTCTGTATTTGAATGAGTCATGTACAAGTTTTCAAGTTTTCTGTTTTGCTTTGTTTTGTTTTTCTGGACATCAGTGATCACAGTTAAAAAAAAAAAAAAAAGATTTCATCCCCTGATACTGAACATCACAACTTTTATGGAGTAGGATTAACAGTGACTCCAAGAACAGCACGAGCCAGAGATGGATTAGCACTTCCTCCCTTTAACTATCTATGAGTATTAATTTCCTCTGAAAGATAAGGATATCCTCAAGGGCTATGACTGAATCAACTCTTCTAACTCCTAGTTCCAGCCCATGGGATAATATAGTACAACTGCCAGAAATCCTTGTCAAATGAATACCTGACACTTCCCAGAAAAATTAGATGAGAAATGGCATTCAACAACACAGACAGCACTTCCCTTTAGGAAGTATATTATATGTTCAGTGCCTCTGAAGCTTTCTTCCACCTTTGAAGAGTTACAGTTTTCATTCTGATGCCTCCTAGACCTGATGACATAGCTCCTGAAAGTGTTTACATCTATACAGCATATTGCATATACAACTTTGCACACCCATCTCAAGTACTGGTTGTTATCACCTTCAGTTATCACCAAATACCACAGGGGATGCTCAGTCTTAACAGTCAGTGAGGCATATGTGTATTCTTCCAAGAAAGGCTTTTCAAAAAATTCAATAAAGACACGCCTTTCGAGTTCAAAATCAATGTAATTCCAAATTGTCTTTGTCCTCCAAATTTGCTAATATATTTTAAGATAAGATGGTGTTTGACAAACTCTGCCATAATGGTCTTTATTACCGCTAAGACAGATAAGATATTTCATTTATAAATTATCTATAGTGAAGATGAGAAAACTGGAATAAATAATATTTGCTTTAAGTTTTATAAATGAGTTGCAACTAAAGCTTTTAAGTAAATTGTAATTAATAATTATGGCCTCATAATTTCTAGATTCTATATACTACCCATTAGGTTGCATGAAAAATCACTATTATAAATTAAAGATAATCATGTAATTAAGGAGGGCATAAAGGGGTCACCACTAAGGGTAAGATAAATTTTAAGAACATACTTGAAGTGCATTGTCATCACCTAGTAATTGTTGTTATTTCAAAATGCTGAACTAACATAAGTAAGTCAATATCAATCCTAGAATTAGACCCTCTGAAGATGGACTTGAGACCTTTTTTAAGAAATCAGGAAGACAGGCCATTGCCTTGCTACAGTCTGGTGTAGCCATGTGCTCTCTGAGCCATGGCTGTCTGTCACCATGCTTCCTGGCTTTGGTCCCCCTCCCCCACTTTGGGGAGGTGAATCTTCTCGCTTCTTTCTCTTGTTCTCCCTAATTTACTTTTAAATACACTTTTCTTTCCTAACCCTTTTGTGAGTCGCAAATCTTCGCAATCTACTCGGATCTCTGGGTTCCCAGCGCGCTTACCTCCCGCAGTGCTGCACGCCTCCCTGCGCCTCTCCGCCCTCACCCTGTCCGTCCATACCCTAACATCTTCAACATGGTGTTTGGTTCGAGACGCCTATAAAATCAGCAAAGCTAATCAAAACCTTACCTGAGATGTTCTGTAGGAAACAGAGAGGGTTCTATTTCTCTAGAATATCAAGCTGTAAGACCTCATGTTTCAGCCAGAGATCA
>CAUYQG010278016.1:0-12243 GCA_963574415.1 Tarsius wallacei
CATGCCCGGCTGATTTTTTTATTTATTGTAGAGATGAGGTCTCGCTTGCCCAGGCGGGTCTCGAACCCGCGGGCTCAGGCAATTCACTCATCTCAGCCTCCCAAAGGCGCGGGATTACAGGCTGAGCCACCGAGCCCGGCGCATCATGTTTTTTAAATCCAGTTTGCCATTCTATACCTTTTCAGTGGTGCATTTAATCCATTGACATTCAGGCTAATTATTGAGATGTGAGAGTTTATCCCTGTCATGCTATTCTTATAACGTTTGTTGTTTGTTGGGTGGCTTTCTTTTGATTTTTTAGTTGATTTATGTGTGTTTTTAATCCTTTTCTTGCATTCTTGGGAAGGGCATGATCATCCTTTTTTCTTCTTACTTCTGTGTTTAATACTTTCTAAGTGTTTCTTGTAGAGCTGGTCTGAAGGCAGCATAAAATCTTAGGGATTGAATGTCTGGGCAGGATTTTAATTCTCCATCGCTGATGAAACTTAGCTTCACTGGGCAGGAAATCCTTGGTTGACATTGTTTATCTTTGAGAACTTTGAAAACTAGACTCCAGTCTCTTTTAGCCTGTAGTGTTTCTGTAGATAAGTCTGCTGCCATTCTATTTGGTCTTCCCCAGTAAAGTAGTCTGACCTTTCTCTCTTGCTGCCTTTAGGATTTGTTCTTTTATTCTTCCTATGTGTAAGTGAATTACTATGTGTCTAGGAGTTGGTCTTCTCATTTGTTGTTTTGCACAGGTACTCTGAATCTCTTGTGTTTGAATGGTCATGTCACTGATGAGATGAGGGAAGTTTTCTTGGATAATTTCATGGAATGTTTGTTCCAGGGTGGTCTCTGTCTCTCTATCTGCCTCAGAGATACCAATTAATCTTAGGTTCAGTCTCTTGATATACTTTCTTATCTCTTGGAAGCTTTGTTTTGTCTTTTAAGCTTTTTTTCTGTGTTTTTAACAGTTTGTGTTAGCTCCATATTTTGGTCCTCAAGCTCTGAGATTCTTTCTTCTGCTTGGTTAATTCTGCTTTCCATGTTTATCAGTTTGTTATTTATTTTGTTCACTGTATTCTTTATTGCCATCATCTCAGTTATCAAATCCTTCATTATTTCCTTTTGTCTCTCCTCATTTCTATTTATTCTTTCTATTAATATCTCAAGTCTGGGTTTGTGGTTTGAGAACATTGTTTGAGTTCCAAAGTCTTTATTCTCAGTTGCTGTCTTCCCAGAGGTCTGTACAGGACCTGTGTTCTTCCATTAGTCCTTCTTCATTTGTGAAAGTGTTACTTCCCCTCCTCCCCCTTGTTTAATTCTGTTGTTCAGTGATGGGAGATAACTTTCACCTCAGTTTTCTCAACCCCTTATTCTTCCTTATGTAGATCCTCTGAATTTTTTTCAAATTTGAAGCTGGACTGGGGTTGGGGATGCAGCACTTTTTGCACTTTTGAGAGTTGATTAAGGGGAGAGCTGTGATTCAGAAGCTATCTGCAGATCCCAGTATACACTGAAAGGTGTTTGGGCCCCCTGGAACCCACTTCCCACTGCCTTACAACCTGTCCATGCAGTGAGGGTGTATATTTGCTTCCTGAAAGCAAAATGAGATAAGAAAAAGGAAAAGAACAAAAAAAGGCAGTAGAAAGATGAAAGGAAGGTGAAGAAAGAGAAGAAGAGGAAAAACAATCACACCAACTAGCAATAAACAAAGAAACAAACAAAAACAGAAAAAAATACAAACAATCATACAGACAAAGAAAAAACCCTGTTAATGTACCCACCCTCAAAAATACATACACACAATGCCCCTATTGGGAATACCCAGAGGAACTCAAGTCATTTTACAAAAAAGATATCTGCACACGCATGTTTGTTGCAGCTCTATTCACAATAGCAAAAACATGAAACCAACCATGATGCCCATCAAAGCTGGACTGGATTTTTAAAATGTGGTACATATACACAATGGAATATTATGCAGCCATAAAGAAGGACAAACATGGACTTCACAGCAACTTAGATGGATTTAGAGTCTATCATACTCAGTGATCTATCACAGAAACAAAAAACAGAGTATCATATGTTCTCACTCATAAGCAGACCTTGAACTATTATCATAATACTATAAGAAAGGGATTGGCAGTAGTGGGAAACTGCCGGGGGAGGGGGTGGGATCGGCAGTTGAGAGAAACTGCCAGGGGAGTGAGGGGCACACCTCATCAACAAGGGTAACTGCATAATGAACATTTGTATGCCTAACCCTGAATTGTACTCCACATCTTTAAAATAAAAATTTTTTAAAATATAAATAAATAAATATGAAAAGAAAAAAATGTGGTACATATACACCATGGAATATTACGCGGCCATAAAGAAGGACAAAATTATGAACTTCACAGTAACCTGGATGGACTTAGAATGTATAATCCTGAGGGATCGATCACGGAAACAAAGAACTGAGTACCACATGTTCTCACTCATAAGCGGACCTTGAACAATTATCGTAATACTATAAGAAAAGGATTGGCAGTAGTGGGAAACCACCAGGGCAGGGTGGGGGTGGGATTGGCAGAGTGGGAGTCTGCCAGAGTAGTGGGGGGGCACGCCTCATCAACAAGGGTACTTGCATAATGAACATTTGTATACCTAACCCTGAATTGTATCCCACATCTTAAAAAAAAATACACATACAAACAAAAAAAAATCTAAAAAACAACAAAATATAAAAAATGAAGCAAGTACAAAAACAGAAAGAAAGAGAAAAAAAACACTCCAGGTTCCTTTCCCAAGCACTGCTGTCACTTTTGGCTGCCACCGCATTTGGTCACCACCGTGTTAACGAGCAGTTCTGCTCTCAAGCCCGTCCCGTCTGCTCTCCACACAGGCCAATCAGGTTGCTCTCAGCATGGGTCAGATGCCCCATGGACTGCTTTTGGAGGAAGGTGAACCAGATCCAGACTCACCTGACTTTGCTGCTGCCACTGCTGCCAAGTCTCCCACTCAGATCAGATGTGTCTGTGCCTGGTCCAGCGTGGAGGAGGGGTGTCTGTCTCTCTGCATCCAACGGTTGATCCCAGAAGGGTGTGGAGATAGCCTCTGGTCTCAGATCGGAGGGTGGACAGAGCTGGGCAGGGCAACACAGGTTTCTGCCTCGTCCCGGGACAGAGAAAATGGCGGTGGTCAGCATCTCCTCAGCAGCCAAGAGGCTTGGTTCCAGATTTCCTTGTCATGCCTTCTTCATGGTTCCTGCTGCTTGTGCCGCCTGCTGCCACCGTTTGTGGTGTGGGCCAGGTACCAGGTGCTGAAGAGCAACTGATCTCTGCCACCTCCTCCCAAGAGACCCCTGAGAATGCCAGACAATCCTGCATGCCAGGGGCTCTGATCTCAGAGCAGTGGTGGGTTACAGTCACCTCTGGAGGACAGCCCCGGTTGCATGAACCTGAGTCTCCCCTCAGACAGATTTTCACTCACCCACCTTCACACGCCCACACACGCAGACAGTCCTTACGGATACTCGCTATTACAGAGGCTCTCACACTCCGACCAGTTCCGTCATCATCTTCCACATCTTTTCAGGATTATTTTTAATCAGTGCATATAACACAAAATATAATAAAACTCCTCAATGTATATTTTAAGCCCCTTATCAGCTAATTAGTAAGAGAATATGAATAAATGAAGATTGAAAAAAAGATTTCTCGACTTGGGAGGAAACGACACTGAAATGTTCTTTATTGTATTATCCAAAAATGGGTTTGGGGAGCTGTCACACTCTATGGACAGACTGCCTATTAAACAATCCAGTAGCTACTAGGAATTATGATGGCATCATTTCCACAATTTTTGCAAATATACATACATATCCATAAATATATATATATATAATCATGAGCATAGAAGAAAGTAAAAATATTTGTGATGTTTTGCTGGGAGAGATAGGACATAACCCACACAACAGTCCTGAGACAAGAGGGCACCTCGTATCACTCTCTTCAAAGACTCAGAGTGTTTGCTGCTTGGCTGAGAGCACAGAGCTGGGAGCGCCCAGGCCAAGACTCAGCATCAAAGCTCAGACTCCAGTTCTGATGTTCCCTGCATTGTGGCCGGTGTGTTTGCATTCTCATTATGCCAAGAATGTTATCATTCTCTGCCAGGTCATCACATGGAACATCAAAGATTGTGGGAAAGTTAAGGTCTCCGATGCTCTCTGTTTTGTATCTTTGTCCTGATTGTGTTTTATTCATCAAGCTCTGTGAGTCTGGTAATAAAAATATAACAAGCAAATAGCTTTCACCAAAACTGCAGTGAGAAATAGCACATTCACAAGCCATTAACATGGCTTAAAATTTGGATGCGTTTCTTAAAGCTGTGAGGTAGTTGAGAAGATTGAAAAGTTTTTATTTCTCAAATCAGCCAAGCTGGAAATGTGATTCTCCCCCCGGAACCGGCTCTGTGCGGAGGATGAGTTTGTGTTCACATCCACCTCGCCCTGCTGGAATGATCAGTTTCAGATTCTTTCTGAGGAAAAATAGATGAAACAGAAAGCTCACAAAGCGGGTGGTACAAATTCCTAAGATGCCAGGTCAAAACATGTGGCCATGGCTTCCTTTCCCGTTCCTCCACCACACTAGGTGAAATGCTCAGCTGTCAGTGACCACAGGCCACTGAGTAAAGCTCTGTTTTCCATCATAATTTGACCAACTCCGCACGACATGAAGGAAATAGAAACACGTCCATCAGGACAGCAGGATGGGCATCTGCTCAAGGATGAAATGCCACCACCACAAGAATATCCTGAGGGAGCTGGTTGAGGTTTGTCAGAAATCGAGTCAGAGAGAGAGAATGAGATTTTGTTCGGACTGGCTGGATTAGGCTAGATGTCAGTCCATTCTCAAATGCCGCTCTGCCTCCAAATTAAGCACAAATACCACACAGCACCATACTGCACTTAATACTATGACACTGCCACGAGCCTTTGAAGCAGGAGGAAAATCAGGGATGCTGAGAGATTTTTATTATCTCAGGTGGCAAAAGACGGGTGGGAGATGGCTGATCACCTCATCCTCCCCGTGGGTGGTGGAATCTGCCGGTCTCCCGCTTGCCCCAGGTTAAATACTGCACTCCCTGGCATAATGCAGCGTGATATTTTTGAACAGCAGATGAAAGAGCACACAGGATCACTTGTCTTATAATGCAAATTCACCGAGTTCATGACCTCAGCCTCCAGAAAATCTATCGTTTCAGAAAAACCTTTCTCGGCTCTGAGAATGATAAAGACATTGTCATGAGCTGCACCCAGATTATCCGTCACCTTGCAGCTTCCTGGTCCCTGGCCCAACCCTCTCTGTGACCTTCACTCCTCCTATCCATAAATCAGCCTTAAACACCTAAAGCTCTATGTTTTAAGGATTTTACAGGACAAATCTGCATAGAGCTGCTATATGAGAAAAATGCCAGCTAATCATGATTTAGAGAGATGTTTTAAAGCTTAGTTTTACACTCAAAGATGTTAGGTAGAGAAGGAAAATGAGGCCAAAGGGAAGGGCTGTCGAAAAGGATCTTTACTGGTCCCCCCCTCCAAGCCCTCATGGTTAAACTGGCACCCAACTCAAGCTGTCACCTGGGCCTCCTGCTCTAACACCCATGGATTGCCCAGAGTACTTTCTGAGCCTAGGGTGCTCCTACGGAAACACATAGCCATGGCTTCATAAATCACAGCCTTGGACAGTGAGGAGGGAATCTAGAGATCGTCTATCCAAATCCTTCATTTTACTATTAGGAAACGTGAGACCGAGAGGGAAGGAGACTTGCCCAAGGTCACAGGAGTAATTAGACTAGACCATGGGCATGGGTTTCATTTCATCTTGACCATAGAGGTTGGAAGTTTGCCCGAGTCTTCCACACACTGCCAGACTAAATTCATCTCTGAAACTAACTGCTTTTGCTCAGTGAGCAAGCACTCCCAGCAGCAACTTGGTAGCACTTGGGAGAAACGGAGAGCACCTGGCAGAGATTCCTATCGCCCCCTTCCTGCCAAGATCAGCCAAATTCTCAGAACAAAGGCCAGAAGGTTGCACTTGTTTTTCCTTTTTTTTTTTAGACTTCCACTGTTTGACCTACTATTTCCTGAAATGTGCTGTTTTTACCTCTGTCCTTTTTAATTCTCCACAGTGAAGCATTGAGACTGTCAGCTGGATCATAATATCTTTCCTTAAATACTTAAAACACAGTATGGAGGAAGAAAGAATAATGTTTGTGGCTCTGAGCTACCCTAGTATGAGACATCCAGAAATGAGTAACATTTGAAGACCTTAGAAAGTGGCCTAAGGAAAAGGACAAATGTAATTGGAAGGAAAATGGGCCAGCTGAGAACAATCCAGGAGAATAAGGTGTGCTCTAGTCTCCACTGAGAAATCAGGGCCTAGGAAGCCTCTAGTAAATGTCTCTAATGTTTTATTGGTGGTAACAGGCAGCTATTTCTTACGCCACTGAGATTAAAGATAGAGATGTGAAAAAAAATAGGAACCAGGATAAGGAGAGAACAAAGACTGAATGGAGCCATATGCCTGTGTCTATTAGAGTTGTTTCAAAACTAACTGATACAATGGTTTTTAAACTATTACCCTAGTTTCAGTGAAATGAGCTAAATCAGTTAATAAAATCAAATTGCTAGCAAAATAATAATATTAACCAGTTCTCCATTTTGTTTAAAACGTTCATCTTAGTTACCTGCCTGACCTAAGAAGCAATGCCTACGTGTGATGACAGTAACGTTCCCAGGACCACAGACCCCCAGCTTTGTCTCCTTTGGGCAGGTCATACTGACCGTTGCCTGCTGACCGTTACAGAACTCCTTAGCCATAAGTTCCATGTGATTGTATGTTTTGTTAACTGAAATCAAACTTTGACATTTTCACATTTTGTTCTTATATTCTGTTAGTGACCTAACCAAGGTAACTCCACTGCATAATGATTCTTCTTCCTTGTCTCTATGTGACTACCTTAAACTATATCTTTTTTTGTTTTGTTTTTTGTTTTTTTGAGTTGGAGTCTCACTCTGTCACCCAGACTGGAGTGCAGTGGCCACTCCTGGCCACTGCAGCCTCGACCTGCTGGGCTCTGGAGATCCTTCCACCTCAGTCTTCCAAGTAGCTGGAACCACAGGCATGCGCTACCATGCCCGGCTAATTTTTTTTTATTTATTGTAGAGATGAGGTCTCGCCAAGTTGCCTAGGCGGGTCTCAAACCCGCAGGCTCAGGCAATCCACTCACCTCGGCCTCCCAAAGCGCTGGGATTACAGGCTGAGCCACCGAGCCCTGCCAAACTATATCTTAATGGCAGAACTCCAGGGACTTTCTGGACACTGGCTATACTTACCTGACATGAAATTAATCAAATCTCCCCAACAATCGAAGTTCCCATTTTGGTTGCCAAGCTTAAGTTAGTTAATAGTTGCTCTGGTCACTAAGTTACTATGCAGCCAATGCTGCAAGTTTTACCTATAAAAGCTTGTCACACACTGCACCAATGTGTCAAGAGTTTTCGTTCCTACTCTTGACCCGCACGTTAATAAATGCATAATTAATTAAATTCAACTTGCTGGCGTAGCTTCTTCTCGCTTCCTTGGTCATCACATCAGGGATGAAGGAGGCGAAGCTGTAGGCCGCACTGTCCCCACCTAGACTACAGATACTGCTCCAGTTTGGCAGTTCAGCACCCAAGTCCTTCCAGAATCTGCGTCAGTGGGATTTGTATTGTTGTTCTGCACTGTGAACTTAGCCTTTCTCTTCCCCTCTCCCCTGCCCCACCCACTCCACCCTCCCTGCCTCCACTCCCTCCCCCCACATCTGTCTCTTTCTCCTCCCTCACCTTATCTCTCACACATATCATCTTTTTGGAAAGAACACTACTGCATAAGAATAACAGAACAGCCGGGCTCAGTGGCTCAGCCTGTAATCCCAGCACTTTGGGAGGCCGAGGCAAGTGGATTGCCTGAGCTCGCGGGTTCGAGACCCACCTGGGCAACTTGGCGAGACCTCATCTCTGCAATAAATCAAAAAAAAAAAAAAAATCAGCCAGGCATGGTAGCGCACGCCTGTAGTTCCGGCTACTTGGAAGGCTGAGCGGAAGGATCGCCGGAGCCCAGCAGGTCGAGGCTGCGGTGGTCGGGAGCGGCCACTGCACTCCAGTCTGGATGACAGAGTGAGACTCCAACTCAAAAAAAAAAAAGAATAACAGAACAAAATTCAGAGGAAGATGGTGGCAGAGCCAGTTGGATAACTCCCAGTGTGAGTGAGAGAGTGTATAGAAAATTTTGCACACGTGTCAGTGAGTTAGTGGGCGTGTGAGTGGATGACTAAGTGGAGATTCATGAGCAAGTGGTCAGGGCCTTCCTGGTGAAGCGGCTGGTGCCACAGCTGCTCTGCTTGGACTCTAGCGCTTTCCAGGGCACAGAAGCTGAGTGCCATTTTTTTAAAAATCAGCAAAGCCCTTCCCGGAAGGAAGCTGCCAGGAGAGACTGCCAGCTCCAGGCTCTGCCTCACCACTGCAGCACCTGGCTAGACACTGGTAGCAAGGACCGTGGAGGGAGCACAGCAAGGGAGCCCAGAGACAGAACCCCACTGGAGAAGATAAAAGAGGCACCCTGCCTCTATCTTGAAAAGCGGGCAGGAGAGTGCTCCAGCTTGCTCACCAGAATAACAGACCTGATCTCTGTGACTGGCGGATTAACCATTTGGGGGTTTATCGTGACCCAGAGGGAATATCCTGAAAGCACAAACTCTGGAGGGAGAGTAAAAATGCTGAGTCTCAGGCACACACACCCCCCCCCCCCCCATTCAACCGCCGAACAAATGGTGTGGCCAGAAAAGGACAAGGAAGACCACCAAAAAGATTAGCGGAGAGTTTGGAGCTAACACAACCCCTTCCTCCCCTGCAATCCTCTGAATGTCAGACCCACATGGCTAGGGCACGACTGAGAGGGACGGACCCAGGCAGAACCTGAATGCCAGCCGCCATAGGAGGACGCTACTGCAGGATAAGTCTGGCTGGGGCACCCACCCCTCCAACAGTACCTGGGGAAGAGACAACCCTGCACCTCCTCACCAGAGGGTATCCTCCAACATATGAGAGTGGGAGGGGAGGACTGAAGTCCCACCCACCCCTACCTCCCCCTCCTCCTTCCCTGGACCAGACACTGGGGAGATTGCGAATGAGGCCAAGCTCTGCAGAGGATAGCAGAGGGGCTTACCTGTAAGCAGCTAAGAGGAACAATTATAGAACCTGCCACAAGAGGCCAAGTTTTTTTAAAAAATATTTTTCCTTTGAGCATGAATGCGCATGTGAGTGTTTGATCTGCATCTCCCCCCAATCTTTTTTTCTTTTTCCTTTTTTTTTCTTTCTTCTTTCATTTTTTGTTTTCTGTTTATGTGTGTATGTGAACAATTCATCTTTTGGGGTTTTTTTCATTTATTTGTTTTTGCTTTTTTGTTCTCCTTTTAGTTTAATGTGTGTGTGAATATTTGTGTGAGGGTTCGATTTGAATTTCTTTTCTTTTCTCTTTTTCTTCTCCTTTCCTTTTGTGTTGGGCCTGCTGTGTGTTTGCTTTTCCTGGGGTTTTTTTTGTTTGTTAATTTTGTTTTGCTTTGCTTTGCTGTTTTTCCAGTTTGTTTTGGGGGGGGGGTGTGCACGTGTGTGTGTGTTTAATTGTTCTTGTCTTTGGTTTATGCTTTTGTTGTTCTGTGGGAGTTTTTTTCATTTTTAATTTAAAAAAATTTTTCTGTCTTATCTCATTCTACTTGTATCTGTTCTCCTCATTGCTGTTACTGTATCTTAGACTCAGAGGTACACACACATATCCATTGCATCATCATATAGAGTGGTGATAGGGAGTGGGTCTCAGAGAACCCATACCACAATCAGTGAACATTGTGATTTGCAAGTAGTTTCTGAATCCTGGCTCCCCATCCTCCACCTTATTCAACTCTCAAAACTACAAGAGACAGCAAAGCTTCTCACCCACAACCCTGTTTCAAAATAGAACGAATTCAGAGCCCTGGTCAGGGAAGAATAGAGAGCTGAGCAAACATCAGAAGTGAAAACCTCTCCCACTGCCACTGAATAATGGAACTAAAGAGAAAGGAAAGAGATCTATCACAAATGAGGAAAAATCAATGGAAGAACACAGGTAAGTCCCAATGTAACAAACAGAAAACACCTGAAAAATCAGACCTCAGAGCCCAAACAATGGAAGTCACCAACAATTGGCCTCAGAATAGAACAGGGATTATAGAATATGTGGAAAGAGTGAATAAGACTCAAGAAAGACAAGATGCAACACTGAAAGAAGAGATTTTTGCCATAAAAATTTCATCCAGGAAACAAATAACAAGATGAAAGCATGGAAAGCAGAATTAATCAAACAGAAGAAAGAATCTCAGAACTTGAAGACCAAAACATGGAATTAACCCAATCTGCAAAAAACATAGAAAGAAAACTCAGAAAGAAAAAACAAATCTTCCAAGAGATGTGCAATTATATTATCCAAGAAAACATTCCCCATCTCATCAGAAATGTGACCATCCCGGCACAAGAGACACAGAGAACCATTCAGGACATCAAAAGACAAGACCAATCCCTAGACACATAGTAATTCACCTACACAAAGTAGGTGCAAAAAGAAAAAATCCTAAAGGTCAGACTACCTATGGGGGAAACCAATCAGAATAGCAGCAGACCTATCAGCAGATATACTACAAGCTAGAAGGTTCTGGAGTTCAATATTCAAAGTCCTCAAAGATAAGCCATTTCAACCAGAAATTTCCTACTCAGTCAAGCTCAGCTTCATCAGCAGTGGAAAATTTAGATCCTTCCCAGACATCCAATCCCTAAGAGATTATGAAATTTCCTGAACAGCTTTATAGGAGATGCTTAAAAATGCATTAAGCACAGAAGAAAGAAAAAAGAATGACCACACATTTCCAAGAGAACAGCAGAACACAGAATCAACAGAGAACACATCATGACTGCAAACTTGAAAGCGCACACATACATCAACCCAAAAGCTAAAAGAAAACAAAGAAAAACCTTTGTAAGAACCTTATGATAGGGATAATCACATTTCAATAATCAACCTCAATGTGAATGGACTAAATACACCACTGAAAAGACACAGAATGGTAAACTGGATTTAAAAAAAAAAAAAAAAAGCCACGATCCAATAATTTGGTGCACCAGGAAACTCATCTCACCACGAGGGACAAATACAGACTCAAAGTTAGAGGATGGAAAATGAGTCTCCAGGTGAATGGATCACAGTAGAAGGCAGGAGTTGTGATCTTAATATCAGAAAAGCAACCTCTAAGCTATCAAAAATTTAAAAGCATAAGGACACTAAGTAATGCTAAAATGTTCAACCCATCAACATCAGATCACCAAAGTAAAACTCCAGATACAGGACATAGAAGACAAAAATACCGTAGAAAAAACCAACAAAACAAAAAGCTGGTTCTTCAAAAGAATAAACAAGATTGATGGACCCCTAGCTATAATGACCAAGAAAAGCCCAAATAAACACAATCAGAAATGCAAAAGATCAAAGAACAACTGACCCCGAAGAAACACAAAACATTATCAGAGCTTACTATGCACACCTGTATAGAAACAAACTTGATAAACTAAATAAAATGCAGGACTTTCTGACATCAGACAACCTCCCCAGGCTGAGACAAGATGACACTGAGACACTAAATAGACTAATAACAACCCAGGAAATTGGCTCCATCATAAGAAAACTACCAACAAAAAAAAAGCCCTAAAACAGACAGTTGCCCAATGAAATTCTACAAAATGTACAAGGAAGAGCTGAAAGTATTCCAAGCAATTGAGAAATTCAGAATTCTCTCCAAATCATTTTATGAAGCAAGCATCACACTGATACCCAAACCAGGTAAAGATCCAAACAAAAAAGAGAAATATAGGCCAATATCTCTTATGAACAGAGATGCAAAAATTCTTAACAAGATTCTAGCCAATCGGATCCAACAACACATCTCAAAAATCATCCACCATAACCAAGTAAGCTTCATCCCCCGGCTGCAAGGCTGGTTCAACATCTGCAAGACCATAAATGTAATTAAATACATCAACAGATGTAAAAACAAGACCCACGTGATTATATCATTAGATGTAGAAAAAACTTTTGATAGAATCCAGCATCCCTTCTTTATAAAAAAAAAAAAAAAAAACCCTCAAACACC
>CAUYQG010278018.1:0-14364 GCA_963574415.1 Tarsius wallacei
TTTGTTTTTTACTTTTTTCTGGACTTTGTGTCTCTTTTATTCATTAGTTGGTATGTCTATCTGTTTACCCTCTTACTCTTCTCTCTCTCTCCAACTTTCACTTGACCCGCCCCCTTCTTCCATTATTTTCCTTTTCCTTACATCGTTTTTTCCAAGGAGCAAACCTAAGCCTCCCCTGCATGGACAGATTGTAAAGAAGTGGGAAGTGGGTTCCAGGGTGCCCATACACCTGTCAGTGGATACTGGGATCTGCAGATAGATTCTGAATCACAGCTTCCCCCTCAATTAAATCTCAAAACTGCAAAAAGTACAGCCCCCAACCCACAGTTGAACAAAGCCAGAGGATCCTCATAAGGAAGAATAAGAGACTGAACAAAAAGAAGTAAAAGCAACCCCACCATCCCTGAAAAACAGAATTAAAGAAGGGAGGGGGGGAGGGAGGAAAATCTACACAAATGAAGAAAAACCAAAAGAAGAATATGGGTCTCTCACAGACTCCTGGGAAGTCAGACACTAAGAAAACAGACTTTGAAATGCAATCAATGAAGATCCCCCAGAATGACTGGTCTCAAACTACAAACCCAGATATCAAGACATTAATAGAGAGATTAAAAAGAATTGAAGAGAGACGAGGAAAATAGGAAGGAGTTGATAACTGAAATAACAGCAGTAAAGAATACTGTGAATGAAATAAATAACAAACTGATAAGCAAGGAAAGCAGAATTAGCCAAGCAGAAGAAAGAATCTCAGAGCTGGAGGATCAAAATATAGAATTAACCCAAACTGTCAAAACCATAGGAAAGAAGCTTAAAAAGACAGAACAAAACCTTCAAGAGATGAGCAATTACTTCAAGAGACTGAACCTAAGAGTAATTGGACTTCCTGAGGTAGAGAGACAGAGACCACCCTGGAACAAACATTCCATGAAATTATTCAAGAAAACTTCCCTCATCTCATCAGTGATAGAAAAATTCAAACACAAGAGATTCAGAAAATTCCTGCAAGACAACAAATGAGACCAACTCCCAGACACACAGTAATTCACCAAAACATAGTAGGTATAAAAAAAATTCTAAAGGTAGCCAGAGAAAAAGGTCAGACTACTCACCATGGAAGACCAATTAGAATATCAAGCAGATTTATCTACAGAAACCCTTTGGACTAGGAGAACTTGGAACCCAATCTTCAAAGTTCTCAAAGATAAACAATTTCAACCAAGAATAAGTTACCCAGTCCAGCTAAGCTTCATCAGTGAGGGAAAATTAAAATCTTTCCCAGATATCCAATCTCTAAGAACTTATGCTGCCTCCAGACCACCTCTACAAGAAACACTTAAGAAAGTATTAAACACAGAAGAAAAGGAAAAAAGAACAACAATGTTCTTCACAAGAGTACAGGAAAAAGTTAAAAACACACGTGGACTAACCCCCAAACCAAAAGAAAGGCAACAAACAAACAGGAACAACAACAACTCTATAAGAACCTCATGACAGGGATCAACTTTCACATTTCAATAATTAGCCTGAATGTGAATGGACTAAATGCACCACTGAAAAGACATAGAATGGCAAAATTAATAAAATATCACCAGGCAACAATATATTGCCTCCAAGAGACTCATCTCATTAGAAAGGACACACACAGACTCAAAGTAAGAGGATGGGAAACAAAATTTCAGGCAAACGGAACACAAAAGGAGGAGTTGCAATCTTAATTTCAGACAAAATACACTAAGCTATCAAAAATTTAAAAAGATACAGAAGGCGACTACAAAATGATAAAAGATTCAATCTATCAACAAAAAATATTCATCCTAAACTTATATGCACCTAACATAAGAGCACCAACTCTCATAAAACAGCTTCTAGGTAAACTCAAAAAAGAGATCAACTCTAACATTATCATTGCTGAGGACTTTACTACTCCATTCACAACCCTAGACAGATCATCAGGAAAAAAAATCAGCAAGAAGATCAGGAACCTTAATGTGACTCGACCAAATGGACTTAATTAATACCTACAGAACACTCCACCCAAAAACCACAGAATATATATTCAATTCACCACCACATGAAATGTACTTTAAGATCCACCACATCCTTGGCCAAAAATCAAGCATAAGCAAATTTCAAAAGATTGAAATTTTGCCATGCACCTTCTCAGACCACAGGGAATAAAAATAAATATCAACACCAACATGGTAACCCCTCCCACCAAAAAAACCCACAGAGACATGGACACTAAGCAGCATGATGCTAAGCAACTCTTGGGTCAATATGGAAATCAAAACAGAGATTAAAAGATACCTGGAAAAAAATGAATATGAAGAAACTTCTTACCACAACCTCTGGGATGTCATGAAAGCTGTAGTAAGAGGGGAAGTCATATCTCTACAAACACACATGAAGAACATGGAAGGATCACAAATTAACAGCCTAAGAAGTCACCTAAGGAAGCTGGAAAAGCAAGACCACCAAAACCCTAACTTCAGCAGAAGAATCCAGATCACCAAAAAAGCCCAAATACAGGACATAGAAGATAAAAAGATAATACAAATAATCAACAAAAAAAGCTGGTTCTTTGAAAGAATAAACAAGATCGATGGTCCCCTAGTTAGACTGACCAAGAAAAAGAGAGAAAATGCCCAATCAGAAACACAAAAGATGAAATCACATCTGACCCTGAAGAAATACAGAAGCTCATTAGAGTCTACTCTGTACACTTGTATGGAAACAAACTTGAAAACCTCAAGGAAATGGAGGACTTTCTGACATCACACAACCTGCATCGAGACCCTAAATAGACCAATAACAACCAAGGAGATTGATTATGTCATAAAAAACTACCTACAAAAAAAAGCCCTGGACCAGATGGCTTTCCAGCAGAATCTTATAAGACATATAAGGAGGAACAGATATCAATCCCACTGAAAGTATTCCAGGTGATTGAGAAAGATGGAACTCTCCCCAAATCATTTCATGAAGCTAACATCACATCGATACCCAAGCCAGATAAAGATCTAACAAAGAAAGAGAACTACGGGCCAATATCTTTGATGAACATAGATGCTAAAATTCTCAAGATCCTAGCAAACTGGATTCAACAACACATCTCAAAAATCATCCATCATCCCTGGGATGCAAGACTGGTTCAACATTTGTAAGACCATAGATGTAATTAAACACATCAACAGATGTCAAAACAATGACAATTATATCATTAGATGCAGAAAGAGCTTTTGGTAAAATCCAGCACCCCTTCTTGATAAAAATCCTCGAACACCTAAGAATTGCTGAAACATACCTCAAAATAGTAAAAGCCCTGTATGAGAAACCCACAGCCAGCATACTCCTAAACAGACAAAAGTGGAACTATTTCTCCTGAAAACTGGAACAAACCAAGGATGCCCACTCTCGCCCCTCCTGTTCAATATAGTTTTGGAAGTCCTGACTAGAGCAATCAGAAAAGAGAAGGCAATCAGGGGTATCCAAATAGGAAAAGAGGAAGTCAAGCTATCTCTCTTTGCAGATGACATGATTGCATATCTTAAAACCCAAGAGAATCTATCAAAAACCTCCTTTCACTGATAAAGGACTTTGGCAAAGTCTCAGGATATAAAATAAATGTGCAAAAGACAATTACATTTCTATACACTAATAATAAACAAACAGAAACCCAAATAAAAATCACAATCCCATTCACAATATCCACAAAAAAATGAAATACCTTGGCATCTTCCTTACCAGAGACTTGAAAGACCTTTACAATGAAAAAAACAAAGAAATCAAAGATGACACAAACAACTGGAAAAGTATCCCATGCTCATGTATTGGAAGAATCAACATTGTTAAGATATCCATCTTACCTAAGGCGATCTATCGATTTAACGCAGTACCCATCAAATTACCAGCAACGTTCTTCTCAGATCTAGAAAAAATAATGCAGGAATTCATATGGAAACATAAATGACCAAGAATAGCCAGAACAATCCTCAGCAAAAAAAAAAAAAAAAAAAAGCAGGAGGTATTGCCCCAGACTTTAAACTTTACTATAAAGCTACAATAATCAAAACAGCCTGGTGTTGGTACAAGTACAGGCATATTGACCAATGAAATAGAATTGAGATTCCACAAGCAAAACCTCAATTTCTCAACCAACTCATCTTCGACAAAGCCTCCATCACCTACCACTGGGGAGAGGAGAACCTATTAAGTAAATGGTGCTGGGAAAACTGGCTGACCATATGCAGAAGACTCAAACAGGACCCCTATCTATCCCCATACACAAAAATTAACTCTAAATGGATCAGAGAACTAAATGTAAAACCTCAAACCATAAGAACCTTAGAAAATGCAGTACACATCCTTATGGAGGTTGGAACTGGCAACCAATTTCCGAGCAAAACCCGAAATGCAGAGGCCATAAGAGATATGATAGACAAGTGGGACTCGTTAACTGATAAGCTTCTGCAAAGCCAAAGAAACCATCAAGAAAGCAGGGAGACAGCCCATAGACTGGGAATATTTGCCAACTCCATGTCTGACAAAGGCTTAACATCAAGGATCTACAAGGAAATCAAACATGCTGAAAAGAAAAAAAAACATACAGCCCCATTATAAAGTGGACAAAAGGTATGAATAGATACCTCTCAAAAGAAGACATATGAGCTGCCAAAAGATACATGAAAAAATGTTCAACCTCACTAGTCATCAAGGAGATGCAAGTTAAAACTGCACTGAGATACCACCTAACTCCAGTCAGGATGGCCATCATCAATAACAAAAAACAACAGATGCTGGAGAGGATGTGGCAAAAAGGATCAATTCTATACTGTTGGTGGGAGTGTAAACAAGTAAAACCTCTGTGGCAATTCCTAAAAGTTCTAAAGATTGACCTTTCATATGACCTCATAATCCTCCTGCTGGGAATATACCCAGAAGAACTCAAATCACTCTTTAAAAATGATACTTGCCCATATATGCTCATCACAGCATTGTTCACAATAGCAAGATCATGGAACCAACCGTGCTGTCCATAAAAAGAGGACTGGATTTAAAAAATGTGATTTGTATATACACAATGGAGTATTACGCAGCCATAAAAAAGAACAAAATCTTGAATTTCATAGCAACCTGGATGGAATTAGAGTTTATAATACTGAGTGATCTTTCACAGAAACAAGATCTGAGTATTACGTGTTCTCACTCTTAAGTAGACTTTGAACAACTACTGAAATACTATATGAAAAGGATTGACAGTGGCGGGAACTACATTTGGGGGCAGGGAGGGGCAGGGAGGTGGGATTAGTGGCAGTCAATATCTGCCTGGGGAGGGGGAGTGCACACCCCATCAACAAGGGTTACTGCATAATGAATATTTGTATACCTAACCCTGAATTGTAACCCACAATTAAAAAAAAAGATGTGGTTCTGCAAATCAGGATTAAGTACATAAATAATGTATGTACAGGTGAAGTTTGAGCCTTCAACTGCTCCTCACTTCACCTGGTTAAGGATCAGGTACCCTTTATGTTTTTTATGTGCCCCCATCCTTCTTTCCTCCCCTGGCAGTGTCCTGCAACTGCTGATCCATTTCTTGTGCTATTATGAGTAATGTTCAGTTCCCACTTTTGAGTAAGAACATGTGGTATTCAGTCCTTTGTTTCTGTGATAGATTGCTAAGAATGATTATCTCTAATTCCTTCCAATTTGCTGAGAAGTCCATGATTTTGTCTTTCTTTATGACTACATAGTTTTCTATCATGTATATGCACTACATTTTCTTTATCCAGTCTACTTTCAATGGGCAGTATGGTTGGTTCCAAGTTTTTGCTATTTTGAACAGTGAGGCAATGAACACGCATGTGCAGGTATCTTTCTGTAGAATGATTTGTGTTTCTTCAGGAGGTGGGAAATTGCTGGATTGTATGGAAGGTCAATTTCTAGTTCCCTTAACTATTGCCACACTATTTTTCTTAGAGGTTGAACTAGCTTGCACTCCCACCACCAGTGTAAAGTGTCCCCTCTTCTCTGCACCTGTACCAGCCTCTATTGCCTATATTGTCTTTTTATTTATTAATGATGGCCATCCTTATCAGTTTTATTGAGGTATAATTAATTATACAAAGAACTGCACACATGTAATGTGTACAGTGTGACGAGCTTGAACATAGGCAAACATCCATGAACTCATTATCCCAATCAAGATAATAAACTGTCAACACCTCCCAAACTTTCCTGTATTCCCTTTTTTGTGTAAAAAAAGAAAAAAACAATATATTTACTCTCTTGACAAGTTTTAAAGTGCACAATGTCACATGCTGTAGATCAGATCTCTAGAGCTTAAATATAAATATAACCTTATACTCATTGAGCAACTTCACATTTTCACTGTATAGTACCTGGCAACCACTATTGTATTCTGTGCATCTGTGAGTTTGGCTATTATAGATACCTCATATACAGAAAGGGAATGCGATATTTATCCTTCTGTAACTGGCGTATCTCACTTTGTATAATGTCCTCCAAGTTCATTCATGTTTTCACATTTGGCAGGATTTTCTTTTTTAAGGCTGAATAATAATAAATCATTGCATGTACAAAGAGGGCCCTCCCAAACCAGAATTTATTTATCAAAAAATTGTGCATTTATTCTTAAATGTTTAAACTTCAACACCCTCCATTTGATGCAATACGCCTGTCAAGATACTTTTTCCACTGCTCAGAACAGTTTTTGAACTCATCAGTTGTACTGCCTTCTAGTGCTTCTGCTGTTTCTTGTTTTACCTCTTCCACATTGGCAAAGCATTTCTCTCTGAGGAATGTTTTGATCTGGGAAAACAAAAGAAAAACAATCTCATTCATGGGGAAGATCAGGTGAATAGGGGGTGTGGAGTGTGAAAGTCATGCTGTTTGGGGTCAAAAACAGCTGAACACTCAGCACAGTGTGGGCAGGGGTACTCCTCGATTATTCATCATGAAATGGGTTATCATGTTGAAAGAATCTTAAAAAAAAAATCACTGAAGCTGAATGCAGCCTCTCACATCAATGCTAGTCAGTACACTGGTGCTGATGGGTTTCTGGAACACTTTCTTAGTGGGGGAAGCAGTACTACAAGGGACTGACGCTCCAAAAATAATACTGGTTTTTTAGGGAGTCCTGTCTTGTATTTTTTAGGAAATTCCATACTGTTTTCTATAGTATTGCTGCACCATTTTACATTTCCACTAACAGTGCACAAGAGTTACAATTTCTCTACATCCTCACTATCTTTTTTTTTTATTGGTCATTACGGCAGATGTGAGGTAGTATTTCTTATAGCGTTGATTTGTATTTTCCAAATAATTGGTGATGTTGTGCATCTTTTTATACATTTACTGGCCAATCGTTTCAACTTTCGTCACCATTTTTTTTTTAGTCTGCATTTTTATTTTGGGTCCTCTTTCCACTATTTATCCTAAATTTTTAAGATTTTTATTTTACTAATATTATATTAATAACATTTTAAGATATTGATAATATTTAATATTTTTATTTGTAAATCATAATCCTATACATCTATGCTATATGATGTTAACATTTGATATATTTGTACCATGTGTCATACTTATACCTGATTTATTAACATAGTAATCACTTTTCATTTTTTGGAGTCTTTCATTATCTTTTTTTTTAATTTGGAATCTCACTCCATTGCCCAGGCTGTAGAGTGCAGTGGCACACTCATTGCCACCCCAGCATTGACCTGCTGGGCTCAGGCGATCCTTCCACTTCAGTCTTCCAAGTAGCCAGAACTACAGGTGCATGCTGCCATGTCCAGCTAAATCTTTTGATTTATTGTAGAGATGAGGTCTCACCAAGTTGCTCAGACTGTTCTCAAACCTGTGGGCTCAGGCTATCCCCTCACTTCGGTCTCCTAAAGGGCTGTTATAGGCTTGAGCCACCGTGCCCGGCCTCATTATCTTTTAATCAATTTTGTTTTGTCCTATTTTACTGTAAAATAGAACAAAACCTATCAAAATTTATTCTATATTTTGGAATTGAACTTGTTATCAGCTATACGGTGGGTTAAAATCTCTCCCATTGTTTAGGCTGCTTTTTTACTTTATTCCTTGCTTCCTTTGCCTGCAGAAGCTTCTGAAGTTAGGTGAAATTCCATTTGTCTATTTCTGCTTCTGTTGACTGTGTTTTTGGTGTTATATGCAGAGAATCATTGCCAGGGAAAACAATTGAGCTCTTCTCATATGTTCCCTTTTAAAATGTTACAATTTCAGGTCTTACTACATTTTGAGTTGGTTTTGTGTATGGTATAAAATATGAATCAAATTTTATTTGCATGTGGATATCTACTTTTCCTAATACCATTTGTTGAGGAGATTGTCCTTTCTTCATTGCTTATTCTTGGCATATGGATGCGAAGTCATACAGATGAATATAAGAACAATAGAAAACACTTTAACCTATGTCAAAAGTCAGTTGACCATACGCGTGTGGATTTATTTCTGAGCTCTCCATTCTTGTTTCATTGGCCTATATGTTTGTCTTCATGCCAGTGCCATACTGTTTTAACTACTGTAGATTTATAATGTATTTTGAAATCAGAAACCTGATGGCTCCAATTTTGTTATTCTTTCTGAGGGATACTTTTGCTAATGTGGGTCTTTTGTGGGCCCATATAAATTTTAGGATTGTTTTTATATTTCTGTAAAAAAATGCCATTGAATACATATTTTTTCTGTAAAAAAGCATTGAATCTGTAGATTACTTTGGGTAGTATGGACACTTTATTGATATTGTCCTCCAATCCAAGAAAATAAAGCTTTTCCCATTTATTTGTGCCTTTGAATTATTTCATCAAAGTTTTGTAGTTATCAGTGTACAAGTCTTTCACTTCCTTGGTTAAATTTATTTGCAAATATTTTATTAGTTTTATATGCTATTATAAATGAGATTGTTTTCTTAATTTCTTTTCAGAAGATTTGTTTGTTTGTTTGTTTTTTGAGTTGGAGTCTCACTCTGTTGCCCAGACTGGAGTGCAGTGGCCGCTTTTGGCCACTGCAGCCTCGACCTACTGGGCTCCGGCAGTCCTTCCACCTCAGCCTTCCGAGTAGCCAGAATTACAGGCATGCGCTACCATGCCCGGCTGATTTTTTTACTTATTGTAGAGATGAGATCTCGCCAAGTTGCCCAGGTGGGTCTCGAACCTGCGGGTTCAGGTATTCCACTCACCTCAGCCTCCCAAAGCGCGGGATTACAGGCTGAGCCACCGAGCCTGGCTAAGATTTGTTTTTAATGTATTGAAATGCAAACTGATTTTTGTATGTTGATTTGAGTCCTGAAACCTTACTGAATTCATTATTAGTTCAAACAGTTTTTTCAGAAGTCTTTAGGGTGGCTCAACATATGCAAATCAATAAGTCTAATAACAGAATGAAAGATTTAAAAAAGATCATGTCAATAAATGCAGAAATAGAATTTCACAAAATTCAATACCTTTTCATGATTAAAAAATCTCAACAAGCTAAGTTTAGAAGAAATGCACTTCAACATAATAAAAGCTATATATGACAAATCCACAGCAAGCATCATCCTCAATGGTGAAAACTTGAAAACTTTTCCTCTAAGTTCAGGAACAAGGCAAAAATATCTATCCTCATCACTTCTATAACATGGTTCTACAAGGGATAGGCAGAGCAATTAGGCAAGAAAAAGGAATAAAGGACATAAAAATCAGAAAGAAAGAAACCAAATTTTCTGTTTGTGGATGACCTGGTCCTACATGTAAAAACAAAACAAAAAACAGTTATTTAAGCAAAAGGCAAGAGATTCTAAAACTTTTATTAATTATAGCAGAAATAACTTAAATTTTGATGTAGTTTTGATGTAGTTGTTAATTTATTCTTTTCTTTATAAATGATGTACTGATCCTCCAGTCTCCGTGCCGGACTCTGTCAGACAAGGAGATGCAAAGTCTCGTGGATGAATTTAACAAATATCCATCCTGAAGTTTATGTCATTTTAAAATAAGCACAGAGACAAATAAAAAAAGAAATAACTAAATACAATACTGGAAATGTTATTAATATGGTTTTGAGAGAAGAACCACTTAACTGAGCTATAATCAACAAAAAGACTCACTAATAGAGATGTGCCCTAAGAAGAGTAGCAGAATGTATGCCACAAGAGGGCACACCTTGTGAAAGTTATGGAGTCTAGAAAAAAATGGTAAGTAGAGTAAGCAATTTGATGTTGCTCAAGTGAGATCTAGGAACGGTGAAAAACAAGAACAGGCCGATATGTAGTCACAAAGAGCCATTTTATGACAAACTAAGGAACATGACTATAGACTATAAAGTGATTCCTCAGGCAAAATGTCAGGTAATATTCAAATTCCCTGACACAATTTTATTCAACATAGAGACTGTGAAAATCACTGAAAGGTTCTAAAACAGTAACATGTGTCAGTTGGCTATTCAGAGCAATTATTATGGAAGTTAATGGAGGATAGTTTGAAGAAAATAAGATAATAAGCAGAAGACTAGAATTTGTTAGAATGTCCTAGAAATATAGATCTCAGCTCTGAAAGTGTTACAATGACTATTAATATAACTACAATTATTAATAATAGCTACACTTATGTATATTAAGTATATGCCTGGTGCCTTTTTAATAGGTTAATATAATATTCTCATTATAATGCCAAGAACAAACTTATGAGGATGATATTAATATTCACCATTTTACTCCAGAACCTCGGCAAAGCCGACACCAAGAAGGCACAAAATGTACAAGATTTTTTTTCCCTACCCCTAGGGGAAATGTTTTTGTGAGAGAAAATAGGGAGGAATTCAGTGAAGGATGAGAAAGTCTTTAGATCAGGATGTAAGACTAATCTGGAGTGTTGTAAAAGGAAGAGGAGGATGGGTGGAAGTGACTAAAACTGCTGTGACATCTAACACAGCTTGGTCAAGGCTGTCAGGGAGTGTGAGCCAAAGTCAACATTGATGAGAACACTCTATCTCAAGAATAAAGCTTGCTTAATATCCCTGCCTTGTTTGATACTTGCTGGGAGCAGTATGTATACCCAGAGCAAGGCCCAGAGAGAATGTGGCAATAGATATCAGAGCATAGTGATCAAGTCCTTCTCCAGTTTAAATTTTCCTTAGTTGGAGGCCTGTGAGACCCATTCTCATAGCCAGAACAAGCTATATAGTATACAGAGTACAGTGCAAAATGTCAGTGTGGAACCCTTCGTTAAAGAGTTATTAAGACTTTAAGGCCAGGTGCGGTGGCTCAAGCTTGTAATCCCAGCTCGTTGGGAGGCTGAGGTGAGGGGATTACCTGAGACCATGAATTCAAGAACAACCTGAGCAATTTAGCAAGATCTCATCTCTACAATAAATCAAAAAAGTACCCGGGCATGGTAGCACGCGTCTGTAGTTCCAGCTACTTGAAAGGATAAGGCAAAAGGATCTCCTGAGGCTAGCATGTTGATTCTGGGGTGGCCATGAGTATGCCACTACACCCCAGCCTAGGCGATGGAGTGAAACTCCACCTCAAAAAAAAAATAATTTAAATATGACAACACTAGAACATTAAACAAAGTATGGGCTCTTCTAAGCACAGGGCAACGTGTTACTGCACAGGCTGCATGCCCATAAAGTCAGCTCTGCTCACAGCCACCCAAGGCATTCGCTAGATGAATAAAACAAATGTTAAAAATTTTTGCTTTACATTAAATAGCTAAGAAACAGTGCTGTCCTTTTATAAATGCAGGTATTTACACATTTAAATATCATTTTCCTGAACATATTGCAATAGTTTTTAAAAGGTAGAATAGAGTGAAAAGTCTTTAGAAGTTAAAATCAGCTAAACTTAGCTAATGATTTGTTACACAAGTTGAGGGATTTTTGTGAAGGATGAGAGGGGATTCTTGCTTAACATAAATTGGTACCTCTGCTGGAGATAGATATAATTCAGGAAAAGAAACAGTTTGGAAACATAGATCTTGAGAACACTTTGTACATGCTGATTTTGAAGTGTGTTGGGACATCTAACTGAAGATTTGAAGGGCACAGCTGGGTGTATGAGTCAGAAGTTTGGGTGAGAGGCCTAGGCAGACATGAAAAATGTGTACCATCAGCACATTGCCAGTTATTAACCCATCTGAAATAAGTGATGTACAAATCTCAAATGGTTTTTATTTTTATCCAATTATTGCCTTTGAGAGAGGAAAAAATGTAGCCCCTCAGCTGTCAGCTGAGAGCTGACCTTGCACTAACAGCTAGGCCATAACGTTCTCCTGATGAACAAAACCATTTCACAGAACACCAATATCAGACAAAGTCATTCTGTGACAATGATAGAGTGAGATAAAAACAAGACCTTTCTATAATCACGGCAGAGCAGAAATAAATATAACACTATCCATACTGCAAAAATGAACAAACATCATCTTCTCCAGGCTACCATGAGTGCCTACATCTCTGTTACTGCTGATAACTTTTGCCATGTTTTGTGTTCTCTGCCTCCTACTGAAAAAATTATTGTTACTCAATCATGGAACAGTTATTATTATATGACATTATCCAATCCAGAGTAAAACCATGCTATTCCTGACATGTGAAGCATTTGCTGGTGGTGCACCCTATAGCCTCCTGTTCTTGGTGTATTGTGGTTTGGCAAGGCCTAATATTGCATAAAGTTTCAATCATATGCCTCAGTTACCTTCCAGTTGGCCCAAAACACATTCCTTGGCGGGCCAAACTGTGGGAATACAAATGCTATATCCCATTCTATCATTATTCTATTCATTGTATCAGCATTCCTTTGTTTACTCTCTCTGCTCAAATAAGCAGGAGGTAGACCAGCTGAAATGCATGTAAGCAGTTGAGTATAAGATGCTGTTTTTGCCTTCTTTCTCTGTCTTTGATATCTGTGGTGTGTGTTCACACACCAAAGTTCTGAGACTGGAGCTCCTTCTTTGATATATAGTGGCTGGAGAAAAATGTATATTTTCATCATATATAAAAGGAAGGGGTAAATGCAACCATACCACACTCTAAATGTCCTGTCTAGTACAGTAGTCACCAGCCACATGTGGCCATTAAAAATAAATTTAGTTAAAAATTCAGTTTTACTAGTATTTCAAATGCTCAATAGCCACGTATAGTTAGTGGCTACTGTACTGTATAGCTCATGTATAAGACTGTTCCATTATCACAAAAAATTCTATTGAATAGATTTCCAATAGGAAATGTAGGCTGGGTTTATGGTCTAGGGCATCAGAGCCTGTCAATTAGCGCAGTCATTTTCTGTGGGTGTGTAACAAATTACCATAAACATAGGGTCTTAGAACAAAACACAGTTCACATGGATTAGTAGTCTGGGCACGGCTTAGCTGGATCCTTTCCTCAGTTTTTCATAACTGCAATCAAGTTGTTGATCAATCTGTATTCTTAAATAATAATTGGGATTCTCTTCCACGCTCATTCAGGTGGTTGGCAGAATTCAGTTCCTTAAAGTAATATGACCAAAGCTCTCTACTTCCTTTCCAGCTGTCAGCCAAGAACTGCTTTTAGCTTCTAGAGTCCACCTGTATTTCATTTACTAATGGTCTTATAGACAGTTCACAACATGACTATTGCATTCTTTTAGACATTAAGAGGAGAAAATATCTGACGTCTTAAAACAACGAGAATACATTCCATTTAGAAAGGCCTCCCTTAATTAGCTCAGGCCCACTCAGGTTAATCTCCTTTTTGCCATATAATTAACTATGGACATAATGGCTCATATTTACACTTCCTAGTCAAATTCAGTGTGATTACACTGTTTATTTATTCCAGAAAACACAAATATTAGTGGCCAGTTTAGAATCCACAACTAGTTTCTTCATTCTTGAAGGGGTATCTTGGCTCTAAAACATAGCAGCTTTCTTGACAATGTGAAATAACTGACGCACATGTAACATGAAGTAGTTTAATTCATATCTAGATCTTACTTAGTAGATTCATGATGATAAATGTTCCTTCACATGTCTTACAGGTATTAAAGTGGTTAAAATCAAACAGAGTTTGCCTTAGTGGGAAGAGCAGAGGGAAAGGAAAATTAACCCAAGAGTTCCCTAGATATTTAAGGGAAGGATAGAGGTAGTGAAGTAAAGAAAGGATAGTCAGAGAATTGGAAGAGAAGTAGAGAGTGTTTATCATGTAAATGAAGCCACGAAAGCAATTCTGAAAAAGAGGCATTATTTTACTCATCTAGAATGGTCAAAATACTTTTAAAATTGATGTATAAAAATAAGGATTTGAATATAGTATTTAAAGTCATGATGGCAACCAGGAAAATAATTTTCATGAGTT
>CAUYQG010278019.1:0-12831 GCA_963574415.1 Tarsius wallacei
TGGGAAAACTGGCTGACCACATGCAGAAGATTGAAGCAGGACCCCTATCTATCCCCATACACAAAAATTAACTCCAAATGGATCAGAGACCTAAATGTAAAACCTCAAACCATAAGAACCTTAGAAAATGCAGGACACACCCTTATGGAAGTTGGAACTGGCATCCAATTCCTGAGCAAAACCCGAAATGCAGGGCCATAAGAGACAAGTGGGACCTCATTAAACTGACAAGCTTCTGCAACGCCAAAGAAACCATCAAGAGAGCAGGGAGACAGCCCACAGACTGGGAAAAAATATTGGCCAACTTCATGTCTGACAAAGGCCTAACATCAAGGATCTACAAGGAACTCAAACGTGCTGAAAATAAAAAACCAAACAGCCCCATTACAAAGTGGGCAAAAGATATGAATAGACACTTCTCAAAAGAAGACATATGCACAGTCAACATAGAGCAAGTTTTTATAACTTTTAAAAAATTATGTTGGATATTTAAGAAGGAGCTGCAAATTACTGATTAAGACAACACTATCAGTACATGGAGCAGAAAAAACAAATGTGACTGTGCGTGGGTGTTTGTAAGTTCTCTCCTGAAGAGTGGCTGTGCTTGCGCAGGGAATGGAAAGGCAAGACCTTGGTTCTTCTTAGCCTTCCTTGTGAGGATTGCTATATTTCTCATAGCCCCTCATAAAGGGGGAGGAAGGTAAAATGGGAAGCATCCATTTTGGGGCTGGTATCTACATTGCTATGCCCTAACAAAGAAAGCCAGATTGGACCTGGGAGCTTTAGTTACCTGAACTCACATTTCCTGTCCCCTTGTGAGTTACCTTCCCTTTCCATGTCGGAGACAAGCCAGAGTCATACGATGAGGGCAGTATGCTATTAATGTTTAAACCTTAGAATCTGGCCTCAGTGAGATCTGGCTGTGTGATGCTGGTCAAGTTAACATCACCTCTCCGAGCTTCAGTTTTCTTGTCAGTCAAATGGGGATGATAATGTGTTGGACTGAAGGAGAATCAAGATGCTGCATGACAAGCACTGAATACTCCTGGGTGCCAAGTCAGCTTTGTTATTTATGAACTGGCTGCTTTACTCAATCTACTTATGCTTTTGGTGTGGGTCTCATCTTCAATTGTCAATGATGCCACCAACTATGTGGAAGTGGGTTCTGAGGACCAGATGAAATGGAACTCATCAAAGAACAGGAACTCCATTCAGCTGCTGCTTCTCTTGGCTTAAGAGACAGCATCGGGAGTAACACCTATTCAGTTCCCAATGCTTTTTGTTTGTTTTTCTGCGAAGGTCAAGACCAAGAAGAAGAGATATCCCTTCTTTCCATGAGCTCCGTTGTGTCCAAGCATCCCTTCTTCTCCTGGAGAAAGTGAGCAGAGAGCTCCACTTTGTATCAGAGCTACTTTGGCTGGCTAAGAATGCCTGAATATCACAGGCAGGTCCATGGTGAAGGACAGAAAACTTCTCTTCGGCTTGTGGTTTGAGCCTTGGTTTCTTACGCAGGGAGACCTATCCACTGGCAGGTCAGCAAGAATCTGCCTCCCCAGAGGAGCTGGGCTTGTGTGCAGGTGGGAGGGGGTGGTCTCAGGAGGAATAAGCTTGCTCCCTCTTCTTGGTCCAGCCTGCAGCGGGCAGCAGGGATCTAGGTCTGCTCTGCCTGTCACCCCTAGAACAATTCACCTGCACATTTTCCAGGGCTTTTCATCACCCCATGTGATTTTCACAGTGCCCAGGAAGAGGACAGGCAGGGGAGTTTCTAACTCTATTGGAAACTGACTCTCAGAAAAGAGGAGTACTTTCCAGAAAGACGTAGCTAGTACATGACAGGGCTGGTATGAGGGGTCAGGACACCTGAATCCTACTTTGACTTTGCTTTGTCTTTTTTTCTCTGTGGCTTCCCTCACTCGGTGATTCAGACTTTCATGCTCTGTGTAGCTTCCTGCAGGCCCTGCCTAGACTGGCTTCACCCTCAGCGATGCCTGCTTCACACACATCCCCATCTCCTCTAATAGCTTCGTCCTCACAGCATGGCTGAAAGAAATGTAACTTGACCAAAATAATTATCTCTGAAGGCTCCATGACTAACATGACCAGCTCAGGAAGGTTTGGAAAGAAGTGGTTGGATCACTCTAATCAGATCCCATTATGTCAAACTCTGGGCACTGAACACCACCAGATCCCATGGCAGGGGGCAAAGCATGAGGTGTGGCTTTGCTGATAATTGTCTGGTGATGTTGAGTTGGCTTCTTAAACCTGAGCTTCGGCTACTCCATCACTCTTCATGTAGGAAGCGAAATCACCCAAGCCTATGCTTTCAGAAGGGCCTCTGGGGCTCTAGGCTTCTGAGACCCTTTGAAATGGAAGGAAGCATTTCAGACTTGGAAGAGGAGGTCATTCTTCTCCTTCTGTTTTGGGTAAGGATGGTCTCGAATTTGAAGACAGTATTAAGTTACAGCATGATCACTCTCCCTTGATGTCTTGTATCAACTTCCTGTGTGGTGAGCTCCGGGCAAATAAAGTCCAAGGCTCCACCCTCCTTGGAAATCCCTGGGAATTCTCTCCTTTCCTTTGGTCTCCAGAGAATTTTCTATTTTGTGTTGGATGAGGTCCACAGGTTTTTTTACTGTTAAATTCAGAATGTTTGTCACTATAGTCTCTCCTTCTAGAAACATCCTGCACAATTCCCCTCAGAGCCAGGAGGGATGACTGCGTTTTCTTGGTTTTTTGACACAACCACAAATAAAACCATTAGGGAGGAAAAACAGGCTATAATAATAACAATAAAAAACCCAAACCACCTGTAATGGTGATGATGAAATACAAATTAATACTTCAATCCTGCCATCCACATGCATATGTATATATCAGTCAGGGGCTAATGAGTTCAATTCAATACTCTTCAAACACTCATTGAGTGCCTACCATGATAGGAGCTTATTTGCAAATTGCTTTGTAGTTTCCAGAACACAGATCATGCACTGAATTAGTCAAGGTTCTGTTGGTATCAAAAAAGCTGAAACCAGTTCTGCCTAACTTAAAAAAGTGTGTGTATGTATGTGTGTGTGTGTGTGTGTGTGTGTGTGTGTGTGTATAAGAATAATAGGAAGTTTATTACTGGAAGAATATTAGGGCAGCCCGAGAGACAAAGAAAAAGAACATTTAAGTAAGACACAGTAGGGTAGAAAACTGGGTCCTTTGAGGCTGCATCAATCAGATTCAAGCTGGGTAAACAGAAACCATTCTAGGTCTTTCGACAGAGGATATTTAATACAGGGAAGTGGTTACACAGGTGACGGAATAGCTGAAAATTCAAACCGAGGGCCACAAAGTCACCCAGATTAGCAATATCAGAAAGTCTACATTTCTTAGGGCTAAATTAAAAATGTAATAAAGTGATACATTCAAAAGTGGGGCCCTGTGCAAGGAATTGAGATCATGGCAGGACCATTTCATCAGGTGCTAGATAATGGGGTGAAAAGGTTACCCTTAACTGGCATCGAAGCTACTGACGTGAGACAGCCACTGCTGAAGACATTGGAACAAACAGAAAGGTGGGAGAAATACCTAGATTCTTCCCTCCCCTTGTCCACCAGTCTTCTGCTAGTGTCTTAATCTACCCAGAAGACAGCTGGCAAGGGAGCTGGGACGTGCATCTCCCTACAATGCAGAGCTGCAGAAGAGAAGTGTCTGAAAAGAAGAAAGCTGATGACCAGCTTGAAAACCTCAGCCATCCGCACTCTGGAGCATGGCTCCAAAATGCCTCAGCTGAGCCAGCTTTAGTTCCTGACTGACTCTCTTCAAAGATTAATATTCCCAGCAAGGAGAGATCATGGCCCTAGCTTGATTCAGGTGACCCCTCTGGATTCTCAGCTGTGGCCAAAACACGGGGAGGGACCTCCCCCACCAACCCAACCTCCTTTAAGACAGGATGACTACAGACACATCATCTCATTCGGCCTTTATTTTCAGCTTACTTTGCAGACAATGACACTGAATCTCAGCAAGACAGAATAATTTCCCACATATTATGTGATGGTCAAGAGCTACTCGAAATCACAGGAATTTGAGCTCAAATCATTCCTTTATCCCTCATTGACTGTATAACCTTGAGTAGACAATTTGACCTTAGTGATCTCATCTGTTTAAAAAGGACACTCATATTCACCTCATAGCATTGTCGGGAAAATACAACGTGAGACACACACACACACACACACACACACACACACACACACACACACCCCTGACAAAGCTAGTATTCAAAATGCCTTCTTCTGCTAGAGCAGCTGCTTTTCTTTGCACGCCATGACCCAGTTCATGGAAGGTTTTAGCCAGGTCACTAAGCTTCCCCATCTCATTAAATAAGCCTGTTCTAATGCAAAAGGTCACTGAGAGTGAGCTGCATTACGTGGAAAGATGGGATTAATGTCTTCTAATCTATGCATTCTCAATATGGGGCTGGGGGAGGGTGGTGGTGCAAAAATTGGTTCTTGAGAAAGAAAATCTCTTACTCCTTTTGTATATAAAGCACACACACATACCGTATATAAACAAGTGTAGAGTATATTTTGGGTATTAAAATTTCATAGGGACAGATAGTGATTAGGTAAAACATATCTAAAAGGCTCTGTGGGCAGGCGGTAATGAGATGCCCTTCACTCTCTCTGGAGAGTCTTCTGTTACTTGATAGAATCATTCACATTGTACTAGGGGAGACTTTGAGGGGGACAGGTAGCTTATAATCTCTGACTTCAGAGAAGCATGGGGTACAGAGGGTTTGGGATGGACTTTTGAATCAACTAGAAGCAACATAGGATCCAGGCTCTGGTGCCTCTTAACGACATACCCTGGGAAGCCACCTTCCTTCTACGGGTTTCAGCTTCTTTAACTGAATTGTGGATAGTGACTTTTCGCTGCAGAATTTTGGGGATTAAAGTCTGTGAGGCACTATTACTGGCACGTTGTTGCTGCTGTATGAGAGGGACTTGGATCACCCCAGTTTTGCTCGAGGCTGAGGCTTGGTTCCTTATTTTATTTTTTTTTTTTTGAGTTGGAGTCTCACTCTGTCACCCAGGCTGGAGTGCAGTGTCACGCTCATGGCCACTGCAACCTCAAACTGCTGGGCTCGGGCGATCCTTCCGCCTCAGCCTTCCAAGTAGCTGGAACTACAGACATGCGCCTCCATGCCTGGCTAATTTTTAAAAAAAATTATTTATTGTAGAGATGAGGTCTCACCAAGTTGTCCAGGCTGGTCTCGAACCCATGGACTCAGGCAATCCTCTCACCTTGGCCTCCCAAAGGGCTGGGATTATAGGCGTGAGTCACTGTGCCTGGCCAGGGTCCTTTATCTCACTCCCAATTTTCATGTCAAGCTCTATCTTATTCTCCTTCTCCCATCTTCTGACCATATACACCCTCTGCGCCTCATGCACTTAATGTGTTTCGTTAAATCTGACCTTCTCTCATTGAATAAGAGTCACTTGAGGCTCACATCAGCCCTAGCAAGTGCTGGGCTTGTCTTGCCTGCCTCTAGTGCATTTTGATGGTGGGTCAGACAGTCTTGTCTGTCCCTGAGTCCTGTCCACTCATTCTTGGCCATAAGCCAAGAACACAATAATCTTCCTATGCAAAAATTATCCTGCACCGTTTAGAGGGTGCATGTGCCTCCAGAGTTTCAAGGCAAGGCATGGAGTCATTGTTCCCCATGCAGCCTCAGAGGCCTGGAATGGCAGAGCCAATATCTGTGCTTGTGCCCCATCTGGCAATTCTCTAGCAGCCTGCCTGGATGGGTGCTGCATATAATTACCAGTGGGTGATGGAGAAGTTCTTTGCAAACACTCGACACCTGCCTCCTTCACAAATGACTGATTCTGCTTTGTCTCAGTTTACCAGTAAGTTCCCCATTCACAGACCGGGCTCTGGATTCCTTTGGATTGGTGTTTTTATTCACCCATTTATTTATTCATTTATCCATTCACCCATCTAATCACACAGCAAACATTCATTAACCACCTACTGTATGAGTTTCCTAGTACCATTACAAAGTACTGAGACAGGAGATAGCTAGTGATAGCTAGGCAGGTAGACAGGGTGGGTAAACAATAAACTTGGTAACAATAAACTTCCTCATGCAACAATGTAGCAAACTTCTGGCAGGCCTCACAGGCTGCTCAGCGTTGGTAAACAAGCTCCCTGAGAGCCCCTCAAGCTAGAGCTTAAGTACTCACCACTGGGATCAAAAAACAACCAATGAGCTCGCTGCCAAGTACCGCCCAATCAGCACACCATTAGGCCCCTACCTCCTTCCAATTGGTCCTTAGTACCGACCAATCAGAACAGATAGTGCCAACTAATCAGCTCACAGCTAGTGCTAGCCAATTGGCTCAGTCTTGGGGTATATAAACACAAGGTTTCAGCTCCATGTTGGCAATCCCTACAGGTCACCTCCCACTGCGGGAGATTTTCTGTCCTCTCAATAAATCCTGCTTTCTCAATTTCCAGATGTCTATGTCCCTCATTCTTTCTGGACACTAGACAAGAACCTCAACCTGAAGAGCTGCAGCAGATCGTCAGAACCAAAGAGTTGTGCACCCCAGAGGCTGACTTGCCAGCCGACAGAGCCGACTGAACCAGGAGAGCTGATGGAAGAAGGCAAGACTCCAAAGCTGAGACACTCTAGAGGCTAGGCTTGCCAACCCACCCAACCAGCAACATTCTCAGGGCTTGGCTTGCCAGCCCATCAGAGCCAACAATTCCAGGGCTAGGTTTTCCAGCACCTCGAGACGACCCGCTCTGGGACTTGGCTGGTCGACCCATTGAGCTGACACTCTGGAAGGCCAGGCTGACCTGAAAAATCTGTATCAGTACCATGAATGAATGGCTGCCAACACCAGCAATGTATTCTCTCACAATTCTGTAGGTTAGAATTCTGAAATCAGGCATGGGCAGTGCCATGCTCTCTCTGAAAGATCTATGGAAGACACCGTCCTTGCCTACTCTTAGTTTCTGGTGGTTGCTGACATTCCCTTGTGTTCTTTGGCATGTAGATACAACACACCAATATATTCCTCTTTCCTCACATGACCAGCTTCCCTGTGTGTTTCTGTCTCTTCACACAGCACTTTTCTCTGTATATCTATATCCAAATTTCCTGTATTTTATGAGGACCCCTGTCATTGGATTAGAACTTACCTTAATCCAATATAGCCTCCTCTTAACTTGATTCTATCTGCCAAAACCATGTTTCCAAGTAAGGTCACGTTCATGAATACCAATGATCAGGATCTTACTATATCTTTTTAGGGGACACAATTGAACCCACAACACCTACTGTTTGCCTGTTCAGGGCATCGCTGCTCTATCCTTAGCACTGGCATCATGAGTGCATGCCTTCAAGGTGCCATAAAGTCACAAGGGGTCATCAAACTAATTCTTTGTGTCTGCCCAGTTATCATTCTCAGATATAGCTGTCTGGATCTCTACACTTCACTTTCTAGAGCTAAATTTTCTAATATTTTAAAAAAATATTTTTAAATAACCCCAATTCCGGTGTCTAATCTCTAGGAAACAGAAAGCTTAGCTCAGTGGCATATCTCTGCAAACATCTGCCATGGTGAAGCTGAGCTGCTAGCTTAGGGTTTAATAAGAAGAAGTGGAAAAGGGAATTGAATTAGAGAGAACAAGAATAATCACTTGTCTCAGGTTTTCTTGAAAAAAAAATTTTTTTTCAATCACTTTCAGAGGAATCCTCACTCCCAACTCCACAAATCTAACAGCTCTACTCAATTTCCCTTTGGAAACTGACAGCTTCAACAGCTTCCCAGAGAAATGAGCAAATGAGTTACCATAAACGTTGGCCAACTCTTTTTGTAAAGGGCCCAATAGTGAATCTTTTCAACTATGTGGACCACAGGGCCTCCATCCCAACTACTCAGCTCTGCTGCTGTCATGTAAAAGCAGCCATAGACAATGTACAAAAAAAATGGACCCAGCTGTGCTCCAACAAAACCTTATTGATATCAAGAGGCAGGAAGTTGAACTTGGCATGTGGTCATAGTGGGTCAACCCTTGGGTTATGACAGAAAATTACGAAGAATTTCCAAAGAACTGAATCTGAGAACCAGAAAGGGCCTTGAGTGCAACCTGGTACCCAGTGGTTGAACTATCTTTGCACAGCCAGCTGGAGTTTGCACCTGTTACATGATGGGGGTTTCCACTTCCCCAGACTGTCCAGTCCATCCATTCTGTAAGGGAGTTCTTGCTTATACCAACTTAAAATCTGTTTCCCTGTGCCTTCCTCCATTGGTCTTTGGGGCTACATAATGTTGCCCCCAACTCTCTAGTGCCCGATAGCCCTTGAATATTTCTATCCCCCAAGTCTTCTCTCCTTCAGGAAAAACATCCTGAGGGTCTTTTGACTATTCCTAGGCCAGCAAGATTTTAATTGTTTCTCTTTCAGGTTACCCTTACCTTGTGGGATGTTGGCTTCAGACAGAAAATCAGGAAAGCAGAGAGACAGCGTTGCTACCTTGGAAACACACCTGGACGTCAGGTGATTGGCTTTTGGGCAACATAGGGTCCTCACCTGTGGAACAGCCTGTGGAGTTGCTGTGAGGAAGTCATAGAAGCTATTTGCCCCATGGTGCCTGGCACGCAGAGGGCTCTAAGTAAGCAATAAGAATCCTTTCTTGGGACACCAAATGGAATGGTTAAAGCCGACGAGGAGGGATGTGACTCTTGAAAGCTGGCTAGCCCCTGAGATGGTGCAGAGTGGGATTTAGCCTGGTGTACAGAAATGACCTTAATAGTTCTGACACAGATGCAGGAAGAGTAAAGCTAGGCAAGTGGGGTGGGGGGGATCTGAGTATATTTGGGTGTGCTTGGCAGAGAAGATTTGGCATCTTTCATCAAGCAATGCATATGTGCCAAGAAGCCAGAGGAGACCAGAGCAGAGCCTTGAAGGGATCTGGCAAAATCTCAGCTTGCCCTTATCTCTGGGAAGGCTGAAGGACAGTTTGTGTCTCCTTAGTTATGCTCCTTGTGATCTTGCTGAATTCTATGTGCAAAAGGTGCTTGATTAGAAGGGTGGAGGCTGGACTGGGGATAGGGAAGGGCTTTGGGCCTCTCTCTCTCAATCTCATCTTTTTTTCCATTCTCCTTTTCCACAAAGATCTGAAACAGTTGTGATTGCTTGGTTAAAAAAAATATTACAGCTGCTTACCATACTATTCCTCTGTTAAAACAGTCTTTACAAATTAATTGTTCAGATTACGTAAGATGGAAGGAACCCAAATTTGGCCTCAAATAATTTTAACAATTGCTCCCTTGTAGCTCTAAGATTCTGAGAATAAGCCTGACTCTGGGTAATAAACTGCCCTTATTTCACCAAGAGAAATAAATTATTAACCACTTACCTACCTTATCTCTGCCCCCCACCAAGGAAATGAAGCATTAACTACCCTGAGCTTATTTTTCCTAGTGTGGTGAAATGCTAAACTCCCTTCCCCTGGTGCTCCAACTTGGGTTCCTCCTCCTCCTGGTCCCTCTCCTGGTAGATAGAGTCAATATAAGGATTCTGATTTAGTCTATCTGTTTGATCATTTAAGAACATGAGGTGAGAATCTGCTGTATGCAAGCCCCCTGTGTTGGGTACTGGAGATAAAAGTATGAAAAGATGGTTTTCAGCTTATAAATTGCTGCAGCTCAATTTGGGAAATAGACACATAAGCGAAAGTTACACCATGACAAGATGCTTAATTAAAGTACACGTTTGATGTATTTGAACCACAGGAGAATAAGCTTAAACATTATTGCAGGAATGGAGAAGCAGGAACTCAGAGTTCCATGAAAGAGGTGGCGTAAAAGGTGAGTTTCCTAAGCAAAGACACTTGTTCATGCAGAGGGAGTTTGCACTGAGTGTTGAAAGGAGCATCGTGTTTGGACATCTCGACCTGAGGATGAGAACAATTTTCCTCCTGACTCAACAGTGCTCTAATTGGATGCCTTTCATGGCAAATAAAACCTCTATTGACTCCCGGTTGGTCTCCTGATTACCATCACGTAGGCTGTGAGGTCTGATGTTTAATCCAGATTATCTTCATGCATTCATGATATTTATGGAGTGCCCACATCATGACAAACACCAAGGTAGGAAATAGGAATATCCTGATACCCTTGTGGGTTCTCTGGAAGCAGAGGTTGGGCTGAGTTTGGGGTGCAAAGTATTTATCATAGGGTACGGGATGAGGAGGAAGAAGGGCTGGGGGAGAAAAAATTTGAACTATGAGACCAACTGGGGTTTTTCAACCTCAACTTTTGACATTGGAAGCCAGATCATTCTTTGCTGTGGGAGCTGTGCTGTGCATTGTAGGGCACTTAGCAACTTCTCTGGCCTCTACCCACTAGTTGCAACAGCACTTCCCTAATCATGACAACCCAAAGTAGCTCCAGGAATTGCCAAATGTTCTGGAGGTGGGACTAGGGCATTCTCACCCTTGGTTGAGAGCCACCGAACGTGGGACTCTGGATCAAGAAGTGGCCATTAGAGTTGCCCCATGGTGGGCAGAGACCATCTGGTCTTCCTGGCCCAGTCATTGGATGTGACTGCCCTGGGAGCATTTGACTCAGAAAGGAGCCAACAAAGGTGGTCAGTGACACGCCTCACAGTGGGGCAGCATGCCCTCCCTTGAAGGGGATTTGCAGGGCCCCTCTCCTGCCCAGGAAGTCACACTTACTGCCTGAGTTCTAGTTCCTCATCCACTGAGGGAAGCAGCTCTTAGAGTCCTGGCTGGCTCTTTGTCCCAAGGGGATGAGCCACAGTCTCTGCCACAGCAGGTGGCATTGGGGCCACAGTTGACTCCCACTGTTTCCCTCCTCCACGATCCACTCAAAATCCCCCTCCCACTCAGCTACTTCCCACCCCATCTGGCTGCTTCTGAAATCTCCACTTCATGGATGAATGGCTGCAATGCTCAAAGCACTGCTCGCTGGGAGGAATTTATCTTGCTACTGTCCTTCAAGGCCATCCTCCGGGTGGGAACATTGTCCATATTTGGCTTGCATCCATGTAGTAAACGGACCCATCCATGGAGCAAGCTCAGACTTTTTGGTCACCTTCAGCCAGTTGTGCAGCATTCCCCATACAAGCACGGACATGAGCTGGGAGGCACCCTGTTATACCAGTGGGAGAGGCTGTGGTGCCACACAGGTGGCCTGTGCCTTCTGTCCTGTTTGAGCTTAGACGACACTTCCCTCTCGTACTGGATGGCTGCTCATTCTACCCAGCTTGTGACTTAGTGGTTCTGACTGGACCCAGCTCCTGATGGATAGTTCCATCCAGAGGGCCACATGGTGTTGCCAGGTCATTCATTCTGTCTCTACCAGGGCCAACAACATGCAGGAGTTGTTCTCAAAAGACACATGATTCTCCACTGAAGATGGCACGGCTTTTGGATAAAATGCAAAGGCCTGTCTGGGATCTGCCCCCGGAAGCTTTCTATAGGCACCCTATGGCATCTCTCCCCACCCACCCGATACCTCCAACTCCTTAGGCTCTGTTGAGTCCTATGGCCCATGAGATGGCCCATGAAATGGCCCACGAAGTGCAGCTCCCTTCATGGGAGGCTGGACCTGCTGTAAAGCCCTGTGTGCTCCATTCCCCGAAGCTGGTAGCCTCCATGTCACCAGGTCTGTGAGTCAAAGTCGTATTCCGTGGGCGGCACTTCTTCTGGCAAGAGCCCCCAAAGACCCAGTGGATGCCGTGCTTCCTCATTTGTGAAGGGATGTTCCAGATGAAAAAACTTCCCTCTACTTTGCAGAGGAAGTCCAGGCATGCCCTTGGCCACTGGATCCCTGACATTCTACGGGCATGGCAGGACTCAGATCCCGGTATGGTTTCTCTAACTTTCTGGAGAACACATGTGTCTTATCAGTGTCTCCAGGGTGTGAGCACCTCTTGCTCATTCGGCCCTGTCAATATAATGTCATTCAGGCAGTACATCAAATGCCAGCTCTGTGGCACGTCAGTGAGTCTTGCTCGCTTTGATAATATTATGGAAGAGAGCTGGAGAGCTGGCAGTGCTTGGGGTTCTGACAGTGTAGGACTGTCCGTGCTGCATGAATGAAAACCGCGGTCTTCCTTATTGTAATACAACAGAGCACACTCGCCAAATCAGTGGCTATAGACCATGACCCGAGGTTGTTTAAATCTGCTCGAGTAAAGATACCACAGCTGGCATGTAGGCTACCATCAGGGCTATGCTGTGGCTGCCATAGTCCAGAGTTGTTTTCCAGGATCTGATTCCTGCAGGGGCCATATCTGTGAATGAAAATATGATGGGGTCCACCACCTGAGTCCTTAGTTCTATAAGGAGAGGACCTTCTGCTCTCAAGTCCCTCAGTCAGGAGGGATTGGTTTTATTTGCTATTTAGTCTCTTGACTAGTGGAGGGGGTGGATTTTATCATCTTATTTTCAAGATAAAAGGCCTAATGCAGAACTTGAGATAAGCAACTATCCACTTTCTGGTCCATTAGAAACATATGTCTTCTTTTTTCTTTTTTATTTATTTATTTTTATTTTTTTGAGTTGGAGTCTCACTCTGTCGCCCAGACTGGAGTGCAGTGGCCGCTCCCGGTGATCTTTCCGCCTCAGCCTTCTGAGTAGCTGGAACTACAGGCGCGTGCTACCACGCCCGGCTAATTTTCTGATTTATTGTAGAGATGAGGTCTCGCTTGCCCAGGCAGGTCTCGAACCCGCGGGCTCAGGCAATCCACTCACCTCAGCCTCCCAAAGGTGCGGGATTACAGGCTGAGCCACCGAGCCC
>CAUYQG010278024.1:0-44842 GCA_963574415.1 Tarsius wallacei
TGTGTCCCTCTTGGTAAGATGAGTTTCCCGGATGCAGAAAATAATTGAGTCATGATTTCTTATCCATTTTTCCACTCTGTGTCTTTTCAGTGGAGCATTTAGTCCACTCACATTCAGGCTGATTATTGAAATCTGATTGTTTATCCCTGTCATGGGGTTCTAACAAAGTTTTTTTCTTTGCTTATTTTCTTTTGGCTTTGGTGTTGATGTATGTATGTGTGTTTTCAAGTTTCTTGTTGCAATGTATTCTCTGTTGATTCTGTGCTCTACTGTTCTCTTGTGAAGTGTGTAGTCATTCTTTTTTTTCTTTCTTCTGTGCTTAATACCTTTTTAAGTATCTCCTGTAGAACTGGTCTGGAAGCTGCATAATCTCTTAGGGATTGGATATCTGGGAAGGATTTTAATTCTTCGTCACTGATGAAGCTGAGATGGCTGGGTAGGAAATTATTGGTTGAAATTGTTTATCTTTGAGGACTTTGAATATTGGACTCCAGTACCTTCTTGCTTGTAGTGTTTCTGCTGATGGGTCTGCCGCTATTCTGATTGTTTTTCCCTGGTAGGAGTCTGACCTTTCTTTCTTGCTGCCTTTCTGATTTTTTCTTTTGCATCTACTTTGTGTAGGCAATTACTATGAGTCTTGGTATTGATCTTCTCATTTGATGTCTTGTGGGGGTTCTCTGTATCTCTTGTGTTTGGCTGGTCACATCTCTGGTGAGGTGGGGAAAGTTTTCTTGGATTACCTCCTGGAACACTTGCTCCAAGTTGTTTTCCATTTCCTTTTCTTCTTCTGGGATACCAATCTGGCATAGGTTTGGCCTCTTGATATAATCAGACATCTCTTGTAGGCATTGTTCTTTTTTCTAAGTCTTTTTTCTATGTTTTTTTACAGATTGGGTTAATTCCATGTTCTGGTCTTCAAGTTCTGAGGTTCTTTCTTCAGCTAGATTAATTCTGCTTTCCCTACTTGTCATCTTGTTATTTATTTCCTGGATGAAATTTTTTATTGCTAAAATCTCTGTTACAAGTTCTTTCAGTGTTGCATCTTGTCTTTCTTGAGTCTTATTCACTCTTTCCATCCATTCCCTAATCCCTGTTGTATTCTGGGCCAGTAGTTGGTGACTTCTATTGTTTGGGATCCAAGGTCTTATTTTTCAGGAGTTTTATCTTTGTTACACTTGAAATTACCTGTGGTCTTCCTTTGATTTTTCCTCATTTGTGACAGATCTCTTGTTTTTCTCTTTAGTTCTGTTATTCAGTGTTAGTGGAAGAGGCTTTCCCTTCTGATGCTTGCTCACCTCTATTCTTCCCTGATCTGGGTTCTGGATTTGTTCTATTTTGAAATAGAACTGTGGGTGGGAAGCTTTGCTCTCTTGTAGTTTTGAAAGTCGAATAAAGTAGGGGATGGGAAGCTGCAAGACGGAAAATCAGAAGTATCTGTCTTCAATTTCTGATGGTTGACTACAGAAAACTTTTAATCCTAAATCCTTTCTTCCACTTGTGGCTTCACATCTGGGCCTAGGTCATTGAGATACACTGGGCCAAGGCCCTGCTCACCGCACCCAAGAATAGTTGTTGAATTTTGTCAAATGTTTTTGTTACTGGTGGTTTTCATCAATTGATGTGCTCAGGTGATTTTTCTTCATTAGCCTGTTTAGTGGATTACATCTTTTGATTAACAAACTATTTTTAAAATAAGGCAGAGGCTAACTATACTCTTCTATTTCTTTTTTCATCTTTTTATTTCTAACCTTGCTTTCCTTCCTTTTCTTGATCTGAGTCAATAAAAGACCTTGACTTTCCCTGCCTGCTGTTTTACATCTCATTTTCTTTTCTATTACCTTAGCTATGGCTCCCTTCTACCTAATCTCTTCCCATTTGTCCTCCAAAGTGTAGAGTCCAGACTGTAGCCTTCTTCCATCCTCAAAATTGGCTTGGAAAACTCCATTTTACCTCATCTCATCAAGATAAAGTCCAACTCCATTAATGGAGCATATTGAGCCCTTCCGGTCCAGTTTTGTTTCTGTCTCCAGCACCAATTAACTCCTCCTTATGCTTTTTCATGCTTCAACCAAGCCAGACTCTTATGGGATGTTTCATGCTTCTGTGGAGCTTTACCTGCTCTTCCTGCTCCCTGAAATGACTCAGAGCCCCCTTCTACTCTTCTGGTATCTTCCATTTTCCTAGGCATAATTAGTCAATATACATGGATCTTGTCTTGAGATTGTAAATTCTTCAAAGACAAGAACTATGTTATACAGATAAGTCCCCTACATACAAACCTTCAGGTTGCAAACTTTCAAAGATGTGAATGTGTGCTCACATATTCAATCACAAAAGTTAGTTCACATATCTGGTGTACGTTGTCACATGCATGCATCCTCTACAAGTGTCACATGCATGATTTTATGTACTTTACTATATAGTACTGCATAGAGTACAATAGTACAGTATCTTTATTACAAGCCCAGGATGTCCAGAAGCAAGTGTAAAAGCAGCAGTGATGTAGCCTGTACAGTACTGTATAGCCAATTGTGCTAGTTGGGTAACTAAGCTAACTTTGTCTTACGAACACATTGGACTTACAAATGCACTCTCTGAATGGAACTCATTTGTAAGTGGGGGACTTACTGTATTTATCTTTGAACCCCTAGTGCCCTCTCAAAGTCCCTGTCACATAATATGAATAAAATGAGCTGACATTTATTAAGTGCTTGCTATGTGACAGATAGTTTTCTAAATGCTTTGCATAGGTTTTCTCATTTCATTCTCATAATAGCCCAGGAGAGATATGCTATTTTCATCTCCATTTTATAGATGATGAAACTAAAAGCTAGGGTAGTAAACCCAGGCAATCTGGCACTAGAACTTTTACCAGGGGACCATATTATTTGCCAGTTACAAACACACTATTGTGAAATAAACAGATGAATAAATGACATCCATGAGGGCTATTATATGTTTCTTTAAAAAAAAAAAAAGAGCTTTGTGGGAAAAAAAACTAATGGTGGCATTAATTTTAGCTAAGTCAATTTCAAATATTTAAACTATGTGATCCCCTATTGGATTCAAATAAATCTACATTTGAGTCATTTGTCTCTTATTAGCTAAATAACCTTGTCAGGATTCCATAATCATTTTAAGCCTTATTTTTCCTAAGAGTGGAAAGGAGATAAGTTCAATTTCATAGGCTCAGCATCAAAATTAAATGAAAAAAAAAGACATAAATAACAGCACAGTTCCTGGACACTCACCACCTAACATTTGTTTCCATTTTTCGACTTGCTCCCCAGGAGCTCGTGTACATTCCTTGGACTGTTCCTTCTGCCCCCGTTTTTGACGGTGGCAATAACTATTCTTTGTACTGCCCTGTCCACAATTCCTTACACTAAAATATTTCTTTCACCAGATTCACCTAAACTCCAAAGTTTCTTGCTGATGCCGCCATTGTTTCTGACACAACTACCCCTACTCTCCCCTATGCTCTGTTTTTCTGAGTCTTCCTGCCTTGCCACTTAACCCTCTAATTTTCTCAAAGATAAAAACAAAACACACACCAAAGCTAACGAACAAACAAGCCTGGTGTTTGCAAACTTTACCTGAACTGAAGCATCAGTAAGGACTTGGAGGAGCTATTTACTCATTTCTCTCACCTTAGCTTGACTCACCAGAACTAAGATCAAGCTGCTACTGAGAGTAACTGGCTCTAACTCAGAGTTAGAATATCTGTCAGGCAAGCTTTCTCTTCTCTTCTAACTCATCTTTATTTACCTCCCTCCTGATACCCAAGTCAAACAACACTTTTCTGTATGTAGCCTTGCCACATATTCATACAAGATTTAGTGTCTCCCTTTTTTAAACTGCTCCACATCTATCTCACCAATTGAACTACCTCTAGCCATGTATTGGAATATTATTCTACTTGTTTTACCTTCCTAATTAAAATACATGTTCTTTAGGGTCATTTTATTACCTTTGTAACTGCACAGTGCCTTATATAGTGCATTATTTAGTACATAGTGACAGGTAAATATTCATTCAATGAGTACATCAGAAAAGGATTTTTTTAGAATCTGAGACTATGGACCTCTGCGACTTGTATACATACCTCATCAAAAAAAAAGTTAGAAAGATATATGAAGGTCATTTCTTTGTCTAATTATTCCTACATAAGAGAGAAAAACCCAAAATGTATGCCCTATGGATTTCCTGAGTGTCACATAGTCTCTCTTCAGTCATCCAGAAGAAGCCTATTTCATATCTCTCATCAGGAGATTGGGCATTTTATTAGGAACAACCAAAATCAAGGTGGCTGAAGCAAGCTAGGCCTGATTCATTCTGCTTTTATGTTTTCATTTTAGTACAGAACTGTATAGGCCTTAGCTCCGGAGCACACAAGCACTGCTGGAGAGGAAGACATTCATCTCCTTACTCTGTATTGCTCAGTGTTAAAATGGCTTACTTGTCTTGGCACTTGAGTACCACAATGATGGATGTTTTCCAAACATATAGCCATCTAGCTGTCATACACAGGGTTTTAGCTTTCTTTTTGAAAAAAGTAAAAACTCTCAGATGTATGCTGGTCTTTCAAAGCTTCAGTGAGCATTTAATTAAAAGTTGTTTTCCACTTTATTTGTGACTCCCAAGAATAAGGCATTAGCATTTCCATAGACTCTGTTTACACTTAGCTTACCGAGACAAAAACTTTGCCAACCTAATAATCTTCCACAACTCCTTAAGATGATCTTATTCTTCTGGACGATCTGAATCATTCTAGACAAGTCAAATGCTTCTCTCTCTCTCTCTCTTTCTCTCTCTCTTTCTCTCTCTCTCTCTCTCTCTCTCTCTCTCTCTCCCTCTCTGTCTCACTCTATCTCCTCTCTTTTTCTTTCTTCCCATTCTTATTCCTATAAGCCTAGATACCCACAAAGTACTTACTGTACTCAAGAATATAAATTCTTGTCTCTTATTTCCTATCTTTTTCCTTTCTTACCCAAAGTCTGCTGAATAAATTATATCTACCACAAGTTTGTAGATATGGTAAAAACCCTACACTTGAGAGTACACTGTTTATTCACTTTAGAGAAAATAGTTGGAGCATGAAGCATGCTTTTGTGACATTAATATGTGAAGAGTAGTAATGAAAATCAGCAAGACTGGAGTTGGTAGGCAGGGTTGTTTGGCAGTAGAACACTTGAAGAAGTCAGAAGACCTAGATTCAAAGCTTCAAGTCTCCTTTCTACTACTAAAAATTAAGTTTTAAACCCACTTTGTGCTTCAGTTTTCCATCTCTTAAAAAAGTAATTCATTTCTTCCTTCACTGCATAAATATTTGTTCCACAGTTTGAATGACTATTTTCAGTGTCTCTTCAACTACAAAAAATTTGTATCAATTACTCAAATGAGGTTATCTTTTAAACAAGGCCTAAGATAACGATATAAATATGTTCACATAAACACCTTAATAAAAGAAATCTTAGGTTGGAAGGCAGACCTAAAAGGAAGCTTGTTTTGTCATATCATCTTGTCTCCTTTTTCTATTTCTGTATATCTAGTCCCCCATTTCTTCCCTAGCCTCTCCATCATGGCAGCAATCTTGGTGACAACCTCTACCCTCTCCTAAGTACCTGTTTGACCCCATTAGTTCTGTGATCCTCTTAGTTCCTCTATAGCTCCTGCCATTTAAAGATATTCAATTTATTTTTAATGGTTTTCTCCTCCACGTCTACATACACACACACACACACACACACACACACACACACACACACACCCCATGACATCTTCCATTTCTCAAACCTTGAAGCTAAGGATGGATGAGGTTGGAAAAGAGCCAAATGTTCCAGCTAATCGTAACTGATAGAGAAGGTGAGATGCAAGGTCTGCAGCTGGCTGGCTGGGCTGCTTTTTATTAGATGAAAACTGTGATTTTCTGAGAGGGATGCTGCAGAACTCTCAAGGTTTGCTGTTGAATTAGGGGTTGGGGGGCACATGTGCAGAACAGTTTGGGCATATATAATCTCAGAGTGGCTGTTCATAAGACCTGGGTCTCAGGCATGAGGATACGCATTTAATACCAACTTTAGTTGCAGTTCCTCATAAAGGAATTATCAGCTAATTGGGAACAGAGGATAATTTCTCCGAATCATTCTAAGGAAAAACAAAGTTGGTTTTTGTTTTTTGTTTTCTTTTGTTTTGCTTTGGGACGTCCACAGATGTATTGCACTGGGAATATATCTTTTGCATTTGGAAAATTTTAAGTTATTCATAGAAACTTGGTCCCCTGTTTTGTGTTATAAAGAGCCAGGATTTCTGTTTTTTAGTCAGATCATTAGAATATTCACTGAAACCATGACCTTCCAGTTTACTTTGTCAAAAATATTTCTTTGAGTCTTTAAAGGCTATCAAATTAGCTTACTGTTATTCCTGATAACTTCTTTCTCTCTAGTTTTTTTTTTCCCATTATGAAAAATTTGACAATGTGATTAATGTTTTGAGCTTCTCAAACTACCTCGTAGGGAAAATAATTACAAATGACTATTGATTCCTCATCTGAATTCACACTGTATTTTGGGCCATTGTTTCATATTGTATTATGTATTATTGTATCACAGCTTGTTAGTGGCCCATATGCAAGGTAGTGATCAATGGTTCAATGTCAGCCTTGGAGGGTATATTGAATAAAGTTTTTCCATAAGTCAGCATTGGCCCTGCTTCTAATTAACATTTTCAGTGTTCATTTGAAGTATGGAATAGGGAGTAAGCTTATTAAATATGCAGATTACTCTATACTGAGTAGGGGTAATTATTGACTAGAACTGTACTGTAAGAATTTATAAGGACCTTGACAAATTAAACAAGGTGATGAGAGGTATGATGAAGTTTAATAGGGACAAATATGTGATAATTCACTCAATGATGGAAGAAACAATCTCTGTGTGTGTGTTTTTGTGTTTTCAACAGTTCAGAATTAGAGGATGAAGATAGTTTCAGAATGAACCGTCTGTCAATTATAAATTGGAAATATAGCATCAGTGTTTATTTTATTTTTTTTAATGGCTACAGTCACCTAACAGTGCAAAAATTGTTCAGGTCTTTTAAATACTACCGTGGTCTATTTATAAGGTTCATAAATTAAGCACAACTGTAATAGAAGATTTTAAAATGGCCCAGTTAATAACAGTCTAAACAAAGTGAGTAATAGATCTTGTGGATAACAACTAAAGGAATTTAGTGTTTAATTCAACACTAAAGGAGAAGGCCAAAGGATGAAAATAAAAAAGAAGTGTTTTATTTCCTAGAGAAATATTGTAATAGAGGTGATGTGTAGGTATTGGCTATTTCACTAAGAACAAAATGAGTGTTTTCTCTTGAAATAGGAGAGTTTGGGTTAGGCATGAATAAGGACTTCCTGGTGTTTAGTTTTCTGAGTCATCAAAGTATCTTATAAAAAAAATAACGTCCGTTTTGAGGACTGGCTTCTGTACCTTGAGGTACCTAATCAAATTATATGAAGCTTGTGGTAACTCAACTCTCTGATGTTATGATTGTTTGAGGAGTTTTTCTTAACACCATTTAGAAATTTGATCACACTCAGGGAAATCATGGGAATTAGTGAAGTACTTTCTGAATTTTCAAGGATATAGGAATATAAAGCCCCACTATATCACTATTGAAGTCTGTTGCATTGTTTGAGGACACCTCTTAACATAAATTTTTCAATCAATTGTCATTTAATAGTGACATAACAAAATGCTGGCCATACAAATTTAGGATAATTTCATATTTGCTTCTAGTGTTTGGAGTAAATAAGTATTGCATCTTTTTTATAATACGTAAAAAAGAAACTGCATATGCTGTGTACTATACACAGGAAAACTGCAGGGTAATTGAATTCACAAAAAAACTAGGGCCTTCTGTAGTAGAATTTGGATTAATTTGTTTATATATTATAATATGTATGCTTTACTATATATCATATGCATCTATTAAATATATAAAGTAACCTCTCATCATATACATATATGTGTACTTTAATGATTTATTTAATAACTAATACATATTAAACATTTATTTAACCAACAGCAATTTAAAATAGAGAAAAGAGTCATAAATGATACTCTGTCAGCAGTGTAAGAGATATGAGGCTTCTGGTGGAAAAAATACAGTGTCTGCCACACTTCAAGATTCATAGTATGGCAAAATTACTTTCTAGCTTATAATTTGTGTCGAGAAGTCAGACAAGTCAATCAGATTTTCAGATGGCTATTCTCTTGCATTTGTATAACATTGTCATTTTGGAGGAAATTTCACAATCATTTTTATTAATTAGGTCCAGCAGTGGCAAGAAAGACAGAGCATTTCCATTTTCCTATATGGTCTCTAGAATGACCTACCATAGTCAAAAGTCGGAACCAACTTACATTTGTACGGAAAGTGCAAACCTGTCTGCATACAGGAAGATGTTCCCCTAACTAGTCCATGACACCCATCTTTTTTAAGTGCATCCATTTTACATAAATTTCCAATGTCACCTGGGAACATCCTACCTATACCAAATGGCGGATAGGGGTGCCTCTGACTACTTTGGGGGGTTCAGTGCAGACAATATTCCCAAGTCTGTCGGGAAAAACCTCAGTGCCATCTGCTGGCTGTATTCCCCACACGTGGTCATCTACCACGGAGGGACAGTGTTCTGCAAGAGAGAGGTGTCCTTCTCATGAACATTGCTTCACACTTTTTTCTTGAAATTCTGGTGACTTCTTGAACAATTCTAAAAAATAAAAATAAAATAAACATTCTAAAAAAGTTCAGAGCAGAAGGTTCAGAAGATGGTTTTTATCTAGTGTGGTGTGTTATATCACATTAGGGAGAGTTTGGGGACAGAAAAAGTACTCAGGACAGAAGCAGGCACAGGGGTAGAATGCCAGAGCTACAAAAGCTGCATCAGTTATGCCTTATTGGAGCATTTCGCATGGAGTTGCTTATCTGCTGACTCTCTGTAAGTCTTCAATCTCTGATCTTCATAAGCCACCTCTTATAAAAGACCCTCTCCATCTAGGAGGCCTCATTTGAGAAACTCTCTCTGTCTCAAAAAAAAAAAAAAGAAAGAAAAGAAATTTTAAAAAAGGAGTCCCAACCCTCTGCTCTGCCTGATATCATTCTACCTTGATGGGCTCAGACTTCAACCTGCACCTCAAAGGGCTTCTGCTGTCTTTAGGAGGAAAAGATACTGGAACTATGAGAGGAAGGAAGACACAAAAACTTCAGTGTTGGTACATTCTCTCCAAGAGAGATTGTTGTGGCTGTGTTATCCCGAATGACATTCCACCTTGAGGTATGCTCTTAGGATATACCATCTAATAGTCTATGAGAGAACCTTATTTCTTCCCTAAATGTGACTTTGACATTAACCTTTCAAAAATAAGAAACATAGTATTATTGGGCTAAAAGAACATTTAGCTGTTTCCTGAGCCTGTTTTCATTATCTAGGGACAATGTTTCGGCACTAAAAAGAGTACTTACTAAGCTCTTAAGTATTGACTAAACCATCTGAAAACCAAATTTTTCTTCTGACATTAAGAAGTCCTCTTTACTCAACCATTTACTCTTGATATCCTTATATTTCATCAGACTTTACAAACTTGTATCTGAGGTGACAGGGAAAACTTCTCTGAGATGGAGCTACAAAGATGAGGAATGTGTTTCCTCAAAGGACAAGTGGCCATTGACTATACTACAAATAGGAAGGTGGAGAGCCTATATACAGAGTATATAGGCTTAATTCCATTAAGCTATATACAGAGTCTACTCTCATTCTTCCTCTTCATCTAAAGATTCAACCAGAAAAAATCCCTAAATTTTAATTTACTGTGATAATACTCAACATTCCCAAAGGTGACTGTCTTCTCCTTGCTCTCTTGCTCATCTCTTCTCTAGCACAATCATGAATTCTTTTATGTATCTATAATCATGTCAATTAATGGAAATAGTTGAGCAATCTCCTTCACCATTTCAGTTTGCTTCCAATATTTCAGTCAGAAATCACTCTGTCTTATCTCTTTCTGACCCGCTTAGATAAGTAACTTTCAGAAACAGACATTCCACTTTGTACAGGTCTCTGGTCTACCAGAATCATGGACTATACCTTCAGCTTTTCCAAATACTTTTTTTTTTATTCCTGTTTGTTTGGGCTTTCTTTTTATTTGCCTTACCTCTGAAGTATTTATTTTAAATACAGGGCACAATGTTTTGGTAAGCAATTCACTGGAGAGTCAATAAAACTTTCACAGCTGATTTTGTTACAGAGGAAATTTCTAAAGATTGCTTTAAAAAGAGTTTAGTTTTTTGTTTTTTAACTATAAAATACCTCTGACCATCATTAGTCAGCTACAAGATAGCTGATAATATATAGTGAAAGTCTCATTTTTATGCAATGTTTGCTTCATGGGAATGCTTACTTTTCAAACTGAACATATCTTTTTAGTGAAGAAGACAAGCCAAAACAAATGAACCCCACTGATTGTTGACTGTTTTTCAGACCCTAGGCTAGATCTGGGTTTCAAAGATGAATGGTTTAAAAATCATGGGAGGGGTAACGTATATTCTAATGAAGTAGACAAAGAAGTAAAATTTCATAGCACAATACTAAAATGTGAACATATTGTAAGTGTTAGGACACTGAAGAGACAGTGAAATTTTAACTTGAAAGGAAGGAATTCTTCAGATAGACAAGGAAGCATCTTATGGCAAGAAAACACCTACCAAGACATTGTAATAAAGCCAGAAACGAAGAAATGGTATGTTTGGCCTATATGGCAAATATGAATGAGGCAAAAGGTTTTTTCTGAGAATTGAAACAAAAAAAGATTTAAGCTAAGTTTTTGAAGGATCTTGAAGGCAAAGAAGTTTAAATTATTTTCTAAGGGCAGTGGGTACATAGGCGATATTTAAATAAGACAGCAATATGCTCAGATTTGCACATCAGAAAGAGCAAATTAACTGTGGCATGAAAGATGGATTAGCACTGGGTGAGAGCAGAGATACGGAAAGGGCTTAGATATAATTGTCTAGGTAGAAATGACAAGGCCGTTAGAAATAAAAAGCTAAAGTGGTGACAGATATACAAGATTTAGAAGGTAAAGGTAAAGGTACAGAGCTTGATGTCAGATTAGATGAGGTAGGGGAGTTTTAAAGAGCCATAAGTAAAGGGATTAACTGAAAATGAATCTAATGGATATGAAAATGAGATGCCAATGCCAGAAACCATAATAGAGAACTAATTAATACTACTACTAATAATTCATTTAATAATTGTAACTACTGGTAATTAAGCACTCGTAGAGAGCTCATTACTAATCAAGGTGTCTTTCATGCAATATCTAATTCAAACCTTCAGATATCTTAATATCATAGTATTATTTCCCCATGTTCAATAGGGAGAGAAATTTCAATTTGGAGAAAGTTAAATAATTTGTCCAAGGACTGAAGCACAAATCTTTGTGTCTTCACAACGCATGCTTTTAGAAACTAAGAGTTGCTCTTGCACGACTGTTAGCAGTACCTCTCAGGGCAGGCCTGTCCCAACTGACTACCCCAATCGGTTGTCCAATACTTTCCCTTGCTTCTTGGATCTGAACGACACTAATTCTTATTCTTCTGGTATATTAGCTGTTCTTTTAAGTATTAAATTTTGGATCTTTTTTTGTGCTGGAAAATGTGTCTGCACGTCACAGGACAGATCTCAGCTGCTGTAGCCATTGGACAGCAGTGGATGGGGCACACAGTGAAATCTTTACATGGTTGCAACAACATCCACCCTTTGGCAGATGCTGAAATTAGCATCCAGAAGAGAAAACTGGGGGGGGGGGGGTCTAAGTTGAGTTGGCAGATGTTAGGCATATATCGCTCTGTGTCGTTTTTCCACTGTCAGCCCCGTTGCCTGGAGCATCTGGTGCTTATCCTATCTGCCACGTTCCATTTTTCTCTCCCTAAAGAAAAATCCCATCTGATGTGATAGTTCGAGCTGACTTGTTCCGTTCCATAGAAAATAGGATTAGATTTACAGTTCCTCAGAACCAAGCTGACAGGTCACTTTTGTCACTTGTGGGTGAGCTTTCCAGGTACCAGGCTAGATTTTTTTTTTAAGAAGATGGAAATGGGATAGAGAGTTTTGTAAGTTACTGGAAAGTTTTATAAAGGTAACATCTTATCTCTTGCTAAAGAAAAATAGGCAGAAATACGAGTAGAAGTTCACGGCAGAAAAACTAGGTATTAGATTTTTTTAAAATAGTGGACAGTTTCAGAATTGCAATTCAATGTACATAACTTAATTAATATAAAGTCAAAAAGTGTCGCAAAGGTTTTACTATGAAGAAATGTATGATCATTTAGTATTAAAGATCTATACAATCTCATACATTGAAGAGAAATCAGAAATCATTTACTCTACTCTGATGCATGAATTCTTCTTCGACAATATTAAAAGGAGTCATCCTGACTCTACCAGGAAAAAAAAATCCACAAAAAATTAAAAATCATCAAATGGGGCATTATAGGAAGATAAATCATTAAAATAATAATCTTCATATAAAAACAATAGATAACTTGATCTTGTGGCATGTCTTCTCATTATAACTCTTTGAGGAAGACATTATAACTCTCTGAGGAAAATGATGAAACTAGGTATACAGAAATACACATCACATCACATAACTCACAAATAATAGTTTTTGTTTAACTTTAAAATCTAACTTAATGTCAAAGCTAATGCTATCAGATATGCCTAATATCAACCAGGCGTAGTGGCTCACACCTGTAATTCCAGCACTTTCGGGAGCCAAGGAGGGAGGATTCCTTTAGTCCAAGAGTTGGAGACCAGTCTAGGCAACATAGCAAGATCTCGTCCCTACAAAAATTCAAAAAATTAGACGAGTATGGTGGTGTGTGCCTATAGCCCCAACTACTCGGGAGGCAAAAGGAAGGATCACCTGAACCTGGGAGGTTGAGGCTGCAGTGAGCCATGATCATGCCTCTGCATCCCAGCCTGGACAACAAGGTGAGATTCTGACTCAAAATTTTAAAATATATATATATATATTTAATATCAGATTGCCACATATATCAAATTAGTTTTAAATGCTTGAAAGAGTTTTAAGTGTTTGTTCTTCTTATGAAAGAGTTTTAAATCAGCCTAGAGCAACCAAATTCTTAAAATTTATTTCCACTGAATTGTTCTAAACTACACACTTACTCAGCGTATGTGACGTTCGTGCAAGTAACTAAATACCCCTTGCCTGTAAGCTCTCAGTAATGTTTAGTACCCACAGGCTGATAATAGTCTAATAGGAGACCAGTAGGGGGAATAAAAGAATGATCTCAGTAAGATGTTGAGAAAATAAGGCTGATTAGAGCAGCAGAGCATTTCTTTCTTTTTTTATTCACCACTTACATCAAGACACTCACCTTTTACTCTGTGTGCATGAGTGGTGTTGTGGGTTTGGGAGAGGAGGGCTCAGGTTTAATAGATTCTCAGAGTGAGGTTTTACTGGCTTTTATGTGCGTATATGTGAGTTTTATGTGGTTGGGAAGAGAAATGGAATATATTAGTATGTGTACAACATACTAATACTGTGTCACAGTTAACTCTTCTCTGAAGTACTCTAGATTTTCCCATTTTTTCTGTGGCTTGAGAAAAATGCCTATTTGTTTGAGTCAAGGTCTCAGTCTGTCACCCAGGCTGGGTACAGTGGCATGATCACAATGATCATGGCTCATGGCAGTCTCGATCTCCTGGGCTCAGACAATCCATGCCTGGTTAATTTTGTTGTTGGTATTGTTGTTGTTGTTGTTGTTGTTGTTGTTGTAATTATTATTATTATTACTATTATTATTATTATTTTGTAGAGACGAGGTTTTGCTATGCCGCCCAGTCTAGTCTCGAACTTCTGGGCTCAAAAAATCCTCCCACCTTAGCCACAATGCTGGGATCACAAGCATGAACCACCACATTCTGTCAATGCTTATTATCTTTTAAAAAATAGTCAATATTTGCCAGGGTAAATTACTGTATATGTATTAGATGCTTATTAATGATTCTAAGATTGTTTTGCATTTTAAAACAATAATTGGGCAAGTATAAGTAATGTCCACTCAGATTTTGACCTTCAGATACAATTTTTTGAGGATTACCACTGGGTAAATATATTATATAGGGTCTCATAATATAGGCCTCAGCATTTCTGCTGATCTTGTTCTAATATCTTTTCGGTATTATAATAACAAAATTACCACTTACTATAGTCACTCCCTTTCAATGTTGGGTTCCTAAAATGTCCTTTTCATTCTGTAATAAGCTATTTGTGTTCACTTCATTCTGCTTCAGTCATTTTAATTTTGTCATCTTCAGTGCTATCTTGGTGTACTATAATGGAATGATGCTGAATCAGACAAGCTGTAATTTTTATTGCAAACATGTCTCAAAACAAATTTATAAGCTGAACTTGATATTAGAAACTACTAGAGGGAACATGCCTTTGTTCTTAATTACAAAATGCTCTGCTATTCTAAACTTGGAGTTGTTGAAAATAAACCACCTTCTTTGTGACGTTAAGAATTTCAAATAGGCAATATATTAAAATATTCCTTTAAAATTGATTGTGTACAAAAGTTTTATATACAGTTGGCAAACAGGTTTGCCAACTAAACTGTTTATATTATAACTCTATATTTTCAGGTTGTAAAACTAATATTTAAGGTGAAGCTATGTCACAGAGACCTGACTATATTAAAGAGTATAACATTTGATTTTAATTTTCATGGAAGAATAAGGGACACTTGTTTTGTTTTGTTTTGTTTTGTTTTGAACGGTATTTAACTAGTGGGACTATTTGGGCAAACCAGTAATATATTTAGATGTTGGCATTAAAAAAAACAACTTTCTCCTAGATTGTGATCTCATCTCTTTCAAACTGAAATCTTCTCATAGTTACAATAGAGACTGATTGCCAGGTCTGCCAGACAGCTAATATTGTACTGTTAGGGTTTCTGATGAATCCAAACATGGGCCTTCTCCATCCATAGGCCTACAGGTTCTATGGTTCCATGTGCAACTACCTAGTCTTGAGTTCTGCATATATAGAAACAGAATGAATGAGGACTGTTGCTATAACCTGTGTAGACACATTTCTTCTTCCTATGTTACCACTGTAAAGTTTCCACCACTAAGCAGTAGGAAATATGTTTTAAAATGTTAGGGTTTACAACACAATTTTACGACTACTACTGGAAATAGCAGCAAGCTGCTCCCTTGAAACAAAATTCTTTTTGTTATAATATTACCAAGATAATTATGGTATGCCCTGTCACTTTGGTATTAAGTTGTACCCTAGCTATATATAGTTCATTTTCATTCTTGCTTTCAATTATTTATATCTACTATCACTTGAGTTTATTGTTTTAAAATGGCAGAATTAGTTCAATAGTTGTAGAATATTCCAGAAAATTCTTCTCGCTAAGTAGTACTTTTTAAACACATCATTTTATGCAACAGATGTCTAGAGCAAAAAGGAATTATCATGGTAGTTTCCGTGGAGTAAATTATATACTTCAACAGCACAAAACTCAATAAAATGCAGATTAAATTTTGCTGAAAGTTACTGTTAGAAATTGGCACAAATACCTCTCTAACAAACATGGCCCATAATGTATTGTTTGCATCACAATTTTGCACATGATGGAGACTGGTGAACTACAAGAGTATTCCCAGTACCTTTACCCAATGCCAGTGTTGGTTGTAAAGACCTACAGGAAATCATTAGCAAACTCCATCTAAACCAGACCAAAAGGTCAGAGATAGACATTACAGTAGATTCATGGCTCATAGTTGCGGAGTGCTGTGAGCATTCATTCTTGTTCAAAATATGGTATAGTGTTTCAAAGCATCTGTTCCCATTCCCAGAAGTTAGTTAGTTGTAACTGTGCCAGCACTGACTTTGAACATTATGCCAGCGACACAGTATTTGTTCTTAAATGTCAGTCATTAGAGTTGGGCACCTACACAAATTCAATGAGTTTTAATGGAGTGGTAACTGGTTCTTAAGTTAGAACATACAGACTAATTCAGAAACTCAAATTTAAGGGAAATCAACTACCAATGTAGAGATGAATAACATGGGACAAATAGATACCATCTGTAACTCAAAGATTAATTTAAAAATCCTGGAGCATTATTCTGAAAAAGAGAAAGCTGGAATCATGTTCTGCTTTCCAGAAATCTGAAAATCTAAACTTTATTTAAGTACAAATAAAAATAACTCATTCTCTCTCTCACACACACACACACATACACACACACACACACGCACACACACACACACACACACACATACACACACACACACAACCTAAAGCAAATATAGCAAAAAGTACATATAGAAATGAGAATTAGCATTAGCATTTTGTAGTGAAAACACTCTGGACTTTGGGGCTAGCCTTACCTTTTATTGATTGCACCACACTGATCAGGGCACTTATTCTCTCAACCTAAGTTTCTTCAGCTATACAATGGATCAAATAATTCTGAACGTGAGACATTTCTGTGAGGATAATGTATGTCAGTGCCTGGCATGTATAAAGTAGCCATTCAATAAATAATGACCATTATAAATACTAATTTTTAAGCATACACTTTACCTTAAAACATGTTGTTTATGTAAATTATAATTATTTTATAAGAATATTTAAGCCTGCCACATAAAGGAACTTAAATCTAATGCTTTTAACATATTGAAATTTTAAAATTCCTAATTATCATATCATTATCCAGCAATCTAATTTAAATTGTCTTTACTTTGGTAGTATTGCACAATTTTTTATTTTTCCCCAGTGAAGCTTCACAAAGAATGTACTGCTTTACCACTAGAAATTTTCACTTTTCATTCAGTAATAATATTGTCTTCTCATAATTTGTATAAGAGTCATACATCCCAAGAGCAGTTTTCTTTTACACATTACATTTTTGTTGTTGTTGTTTTGTTTTCTGAGTTGGAGTCTCACTCTGTCGCCCAGGCTGGAGTGCAATGGCACGCTCACGACTGCCCCAGCATCGACCTGCTGGGCTCAGGCGATCCTTCCCCCTCAGCCTTAAAAGTAACTGGAACCACAGGCGTGCGCTACCATGCCTGGCTAAGTTTTTGTATTTTTTGGTAGAGACGAGGTTTCGCCAAACTGCCTGGACTGGTCTCAAACCTGCAGACCCAGGAGATCCACTCACCTCGGCCTCCCAAAGTGCTGGGATTACAAGCTGAGCCACCGAGCCTGGCACACATTACATCTTAATGTTAAGAAACAAGAAAAGCAATTTGATATCTACCTTCACATATATTGCCATTTTCTTACTTTATTTAACATTTCTTGGAAATATTTAGTACTCTCTCTTGTGTCTCTCTTCTCTCCCAATAATCAAGGTCTCTCCAGGACCTTTCCAAGCAAACAGACATCCCATATGGCACAGTCCTGGACTCCGCAGTATATGAGCATGTCCGCATGAAGGGATTGAATCCTTTCGAGAGGGACAGCATGTATTCCCAAATGTGGCGGATGATCAACCGAAGCAATGGATCAGAAAATAACGTTCTGGAATCCCAAGCAGGCATTCAAAAGGTACTGGCTATGGTTCTTCATTAATAGTCTTTACCATTTTGCCTCCTGTGTTGAAATTGCTAAATAGAGAATTGTTCATTTCTTTTTTTTTTTCTAACTCTGTCATAGAGTTTTCAGTTAAATTATACCTTCTGTTGATTTTAAGAAGGTTTTAAGATGACTCATTGCACTTATAGAGGAATTCAAAGTCCTCTCTGGTGTGTCTAAGAGATCAGTTTCCAATTGAATTCCAAAACTAAATACACACACTGGTTTTTTGCTCAGAAAAGGGTTAAGGACTTGCAAACATGAAGCCTAGAAATGTTTTTTACAAATTCCATTCCAAATATCACTCAGGTTACCTGATTATTTTAAGCGACTCAGGGTATTTTCTATACTGCATTTGTTTCTAGATTAAAACTTTATCTTTAGTTGTGATTATGTGAAGCTATCTGGAAGTAAAGTTAATCTTGCCAACAAATAAGTTTCCTACAAATGTCTGCTTCTATTTCCAAATGTGAAAATCTTTATTTACATCTTATTTTTCTATAACCATCATCTAGATGTAACTATACAAAAAAGACTTCTTAGAGAGGCTTTTTTCATTTATGTGAAAAACTTAAAGGTATTTTTTATTCTGAGCTGTAGTTTATAAATATGTATACGTGCAATTCAGGTCCTATTAACCTCTGTGAGAGACGTGTTTTTTGTTTAAAATTATCTATACTGACTAATGAAAATCACTATTGTTGGCATTTAATAAATAATTATTGAATGAATGAATGTCAATAACGTCAGCAATGGCGGTATATGTTTTTCTGTCTGACCTTCAGCGACAGTGTAATTTGGACCCCAAGTCTGAGTTCCCTGTTCAAAAAGCAGACTCAGTGATACCAGGCTGGAGAATGTTTTGATGACTATAAAAATTATTCTTCCACGGATTCCAGCATTATTCTCTGCCTTTTCACATGGCACCGTTTACCAGCTGTTGCTATTACTACAGTCCCTAGAGTCAGCCTAGTAATTCTTGCAGTTACCATATTGATACCATTATTTTGAGAACTGATGATACTGACATAAATCTTTCTCCAAGTACTGAAGATGCCTTTAAGGAAGTGACTATCCTTGTGATGTTAGCAATAGTATCTAACTCCTTTATCCTCACTATATTAATCCCTATTTTCCAGGGTCCAGGTATTGATCCTAAAATGTATCTTTCTTTGTTTTCTCAAGTAAACCATTGGCTCCCGGAAGTTTAACAGGGCATTTTCCAGTTATTGGAGTGGAGGGTGACAGGGATGAAGCCAGCGAGCAAATGAACATGTTGGAATGAGGCTAGACAATTTCAGGTTTACCAGGTCCTCATAGAATAAGAATTATTGTACTAAATTGTTTTGAAAGAGCTATTTTCCTTTATGTTATATGTATTTAAAATAAATTCGCTTTCCTGATGATTAGTATAAATAAAAATTCATAGTTTCTATTTCTGTTCCATTTTAGGAGCCAGCTCCCCATACTTTATAACCTCATTCTATACAGTATTATTTCAGAGAAATTTCATTTTATTTGCTCTCGTTGGATACATATACTTCCAATAAAATATTTTTAAAATGCAAATGAACATATTCATTATTTTTTTAATTCATCAATATTTTCTAAATATCAGTTATATATCAGGCACTGATCTAGAAACTGGATATAAACTCAGCGACAGAGAGATGGTCACTGGATTCATAAAATATAGAGTCTGATGAGGAAGACAGAGAAAGGAAATAGAACACATAATTAGACAAGATGATTTAAATTGTTACAAATGCTATGAAATTAAAAAGTAAGTTGCTATTATGGAGATAAAAGAGAGAATCTACTTGAAATACAGTGATCCGATGAGGTTCCTTGAGGAGATAAAGTATTAACTATGATCTGCCTAATTAGGAGCTGCCCATTTACAAAAGGTGAAAGGGTATCCAGACAAGATACAGCACAGGCAAAAGCCTGAGGGTGCATTTCAGACACTCATTAAAATCAGAACAGCTAACCCAAAATAACTGAAATCGGAATCTCAATGAGATATCTGTATACCCACATTCATAGCAGCACTATTCACAGTAGCCAAGAGGTGAAAGGAGCCCAAGTATCCATTGACAATGAATGAATAAACAAAATGTGGTATATGCAATATAATGGAGCATTATATCGCCTAAAAGGAAGGAAATTCTGACACATGCCACAACATAGACGAGCCTTGAGAACATCATGCTAAAAAAATAAACCAGTCACAAAAAGATAAATACTGCATAATCCCATTTATGAGTTATCTAGAACAGTCAGATTCATAGAAATAGAAAGCAGAAAGAGATTTCCAGGAGCTGAAGGGAGTGGGAAACAGGGAGTAGTTTAATGGGTTTAGAGTTTTAGTCTTGCAAGATGAAAAAAATTGTACAATAACAGAGACTGATTGCACAACAATGTGAATATACATTTGAAATGTACACTTACACATAGTTAAGATGGTAAATTTTGTGGTATGTGTATTTTACCACAAGTAAAATTATTTTAAAATGAACATGGCTGCCGCATGTTGAATGAGAGAACATGAAGTGATGCTAGTAGGCTGGTATCAAATCATGTAGGACCTTGTTGGCCTTGGTTAAGAACTAGATTTTATCTGAACTGCAAAAAACACTACTGAAATAAGAAAGCATTTTATCTTTCAAGAAGGACACTACTATAGCTGGTCTGTTGGGAATGGGTAACAGTACAGGAAGAATGGACCTGGAGAGCATGAAAGACGTGTAACTTCTCAAGGGAGACTTGTAAACAAGGACTTATTTCATTCTTCTGTAGTTTGTTTTGTTTTGTTTTTTCAACTTTTAAATCTTTTATTTCAAAGATGTGTGGTACAATTCAGGGCTAGGTATACAAATGTTCATTATGCAGATACCCTTGTTGATGAGCTATGCCCCCCCTCCCCTGACAGTTTCCCTCAACTGCCAATCCCTTTCTCAAAGTATTATGATAATTGTTCAAGGTCTGCTTATGAGTGAGACAATATGCCACTCTTCTTTGTTTCTGTGATAGTTCACTGAGTATGATAGACTCTAAATCCATTCAAGCTGCAAAGTTCATATGTTTGTCCTTCATGGCTGCATGAATTCCATCATTATATTTTTAAACACACACACCTTATATCGCATGTATTCTTCATGTTAATACAAATTGGGTAAACATTCTATATCCTGGTATTTCCAAAATGATAGATATATCATAAAGACATAAGGTATATTTGTCTCAGAATATTTAAGTGGTCATGTATGTGTCAAGATACACATATATCTTCTAGGTCTTCAGTATTGTTTATGAAAACCTCTCCTTTTCCTAGTATGTGTGGTGCATTCTTCAGGTTTTTTAATTATTTAATTTTTACCTTTATGCCTTTTAATCATACGGAATTTAATTTAGCATATATATATGTGTATATATATGTATATATATGTATATATGTGAAATTTTATATATCGGGAAAATTCCATTCTGAGGATCTATAAAATAAAGGCATTTTGAACTAGACTTTTGATAATCTGGCAGCATGTGCTGAGCAATTTAGTATATTATTCTTTCAGCCTTATGGGGTTTTTTTTCTTTAAAGATGTGCTATTCCATGACCTTTCAACTTAAGTTAGTGTTTCTTATGCTGCTGTGAAATGTCATTCATTAAAAAAATATATATTATGCAGAGTAGAAAGAACTTTGGTCTTACTGGTTTTGTTTCCTGTTCCTTCCATTTCTTAGCTGTATAACTTTGGGCAAATCACTCAGCTTCTCTATGCCACACTTTATTCATCTGTAAAATGATCACAATATAGGAATTAAAAGCATGGACTTTGTGGGCATGTCAACCAGGTTTGAATCCAGCTCACTCTTTAAAGTAAAATGCATAAACATGACTAGTTGCTTGACATTTCTGGACCCTGGGAGTTTCATTATGATGATAAGAATCCCTACCTCACATAGTTTTTGTCAAGATTAAGTAAGATAATACATGTAAAGCATCGGCAAATAGTATGATTAGGACCATAAACCTATCTTATAAGATGGGCCTGAGGAGTGCCTGAGAGAATGGATATGTAAGGGATTTGTAACTACAAAGCTTTATTGTTTCATATTTCCCTAACATTAATATAAATTGTGACATAATAAAAAAGAAAATGAAATGAAGTAAAGAGCAATTTCTATTTCCTGACAGTCTGCAGATATGGAGGACTAACGAGTTTAAAACTGCAAGTCAAGGCCTCAATTATTTATTATACCATATTTATTCAGTTTTCTGATTAACTAGAAAGGTAGTGAAAATGTTCTTATGAATCCATAATAGAAAATATCTATGTGAAAAAATTTGTTTGTAGTATATATTTCTTTCAACCCAAATCAGAGACAGTTGAACACTGATCAGACAGAGAATAGGAGGTAATGATAAACTGTATTTTGGTTCGGTTTGCAAGGCTTTGGCCAGCTTCTATTAAATAACAAAACCAACCAATGAACAATAACCTTCTCACCTGCTAAAGTTCACTGGAGGTCCATGAAATTGAGAACTATGACACATGAAATGTGGTTGTGGATTCTTCTTCAAGCAACTGGTCTTGCGCATTTCACACAGCAGCTTCCTATTCTGCCATTGATTTCTAATTTGTGCAGTCATAAAAGACCTCAGAGTTTCTCTAAGTCAACATTCCAAAAAGACCAAACTTATTCTATAATATCTTTGACAGGATCCCATATATATATATGGGATCCTGTCAAAGATATTATAGAATAAGTTTGGTCTTTTTGGAATGTTGACTTAGAGAAACTCTGAGGTCTTTTATGACTGCACAAATTAGAAATCAATGGCAGAATAGGAAGCTGCTGTGTGAAATGCGCAAGACCAGTTGCTTGAAGAAGAATCCACAACCACATTTCATGTGTCATAGTTCTCAATTTCATGGACCTCCAGTGAACTTTAGCAGGTGAGAAGGTTATTGTTCATTGGTTGGTTTTGTTATTTAATAGAAGCTGGCCAAAGCCTTGCAAACCGAACCAAAATACAGTTTATCATTACCTCCTATTCTCTGTCTGATCAGTGTTCAACTGTCTCTGATTTGGGTTGAAAGAAATATATACTACAAACAAATTTTTTCACATAGATATTTTCTATTATGGATTCATAAGAACATTTTCACTACCTTTCTAGTTAATCAGAAAACTGAATAAATATGGTATAATAAATAATTGAGGCCTTGACTTGCAGTTTTAAACTCGTTAGTCCTCCATATCTGCAGACTGTCAGGAAATAGAAATTGCTCTTTACTTCATTTCATTTTCTTTTTTATTATGTCACAATTTATATTAATGTTAGGGAAATATGAAACAATAAAGCTTTGTAGTTACAAATCCCTTACATATCCATTCTCTCAGGCACTCCTCAGGCCCATCTTATAAGATAGGTTTATGGTCCTAATCATACTATTTGCCGATGCTTTACATGTATTATCTTACTTAATCTTGACAAAAACTATGTGAGGTAGGGATTCTTATCATCATAATGAAACTCCCAGGGTCCAGAAATGTCAAGCAACTAGTCATGTTTATGCATTTTACTTTAAAGAGTGAGCTGGATTCAAACCTGGTTGACATGCCCACAAAGTCCATGCTTTTAATTCCTATATTGTGATCATTTTACAGATGAATAAAGTGTGGCATAGAGAAGCTGAGTGATTTGCCCAAAGTTATACAGCTAAGAAATGGAAGGAACAGGAAACAAAACCAGTAAGACCAAAGTTCTTTCTACTCTGCATAATATATATTTTTTTAATGAATGACATTTCACAGCAGCATAAGAAACACTAACTTAAGTTGAAAGGTCATGGAATAGCACATCTTTAAAGAAAAAAAACCCCATAAGGCTGAAAGAATAATATACTAAATTGCTCAGCACATGCTGCCAGATTATCAAAAGTCTAGTTCAAAATGCCTTTATTTTATAGATCCTCAGAATGGAATTTTCCCGATATATAAAATTTCACATATATACATATATATACATATATATACACATATATATATGCTAAATTAAATTCCGTATGATTAAAAGGCATAAAGGTAAAAATTAAATAATTAAAAAACCTGAAGAATGCACCACACATACTAGGAAAAGGAGAGGTTTTCATAAACAATACTGAAGACCTAGAAGATATATGTGTATCTTGACACATACATGACCACTTAAATATTCTGAGACAAATATACCTTATGTCTTTATGATATATCTATCATTTTGGAAATACCAGGATATAGAATGTTTACCCAATTTGTATTAACATGAAGAATACATGCGATATAAGGTGTGTGTGTTTAAAAATATAATGATGGAATTCATGCAGCCATGAAGGACAAACATATGAACTTTGCAGCTTGAATGGATTTAGAGTCTATCATACTCAGTGAACTATCACAGAAACAAAGAAGAGTGGCATATTGTCTCACTCATAAGCAGACCTTGAACAATTATCATAATACTTTGAGAAAGGGATTGGCAGTTGAGGGAAACTGTCAGGGGAGGGGGGGCATAGCTCATCAACAAGGGTATCTGCATAATGAACATTTGTATACCTAGCCCTGAATTGTACCACACATCTTTGAAATAAAAGATTTAAAAGTTGAAAAAACAAAACAAAACAAACTACAGAAGAATGAAATAAGTCCTTGTTTACAAGTCTCCCTTGAGAAGTTACACGTCTTTCATGCTCTCCAGGTCCATTCTTCCTGTACTGTTACCCATTCCCAACAGACCAGCTATAGTAGTGTCCTTCTTGAAAGATAAAATGCTTTCTTATTTCAGTAGTGTTTTTTGCAGTTCAGATAAAATCTAGTTCTTAACCAAGGCCAACAAGGTCCTACATGATTTGATACCAGCCTACTAGCATCACTTCATGTTCTCTCATTCAACATGCGGCAGCCATGTTCATTTTAAAATAATTTTACTTGTGGTAAAATACACATACCACAAAATTTACCATCTTAACTATGTGTAAGTGTACATTTCAAATGTATATTCACATTGTTGTGCAATCAGTCTCTGTTATTGTACAATTTTTTTCATCTTGCAAGACTAAAACTCTAAACCCATTAAACTACTCCCTGTTTCCCACTCCCTTCAGCTCCTGGAAATCTCTTTCTGCTTTCTATTTCTATGAATCTGACTGTTCTAGATAACTCATAAATGGGATTATGCAGTATTTATCTTTTTGTGACTGGTTTATTTTTTTAGCATGATGTTCTCAAGGCTCGTCTATGTTGTGGCATGTGTCAGAATTTCCTTCCTTTTAGGCGATATAATGCTCCATTATATTGCATATACCACATTTTGTTTATTCATTCATTGTCAATGGATACTTGGGCTCCTTTCACCTCTTGGCTACTGTGAATAGTGCTGCTATGAATGTGGGTATACAGATATCTCATTGAGATTCCGATTTCAGTTATTTTGGGTTAGCTGTTCTGATTTTAATGAGTGTCTGAAATGCACCCTCAGGCTTTTGCCTGTGCTGTATCTTGTCTGGATACCCTTTCACCTTTTGTAAATGGGCAGCTCCTAATTAGGCAGATCATAGTTAATACTTTATCTCCTCAAGGAACCTCATCGGATCACTGTATTTCAAGTAGATTCTCTCTTTTATCTCCATAATAGCAACTTACTTTTTAATTTCATAGCATTTGTAACAATTTAAATCATCTTGTCTAATTATGTGTTCTATTTCCTTTCTCTGTCTTCCTCATCAGACTCTATATTTTATGAATCCAGTGACCATCTCTCTGTCGCTGAGTTTATATCCAGTTTCTAGATCAGTGCCTGATATATAACTGATATTTAGAAAATATTGATGAATTAAAAAAATAATGAATATGTTCATTTGCATTTTAAAAATATTTTATTGGAAGTATATGTATCCAACGAGAGCAAATAAAATGAAATTTCTCTGAAATAATACTGTATAGAATGAGGTTATAAAGTATGGGGAGCTGGCTCCTAAAATGGAACAGAAATAGAAACTATGAATTTTTATTTATACTAATCATCAGGAAAGCGAATTTATTTTAAATACATATAACATAAAGGAAAATAGCTCTTTCAAAACAATTTAGTACAATAATTCTTATTCTATGAGGACCTGGTAAACCTGAAATTGTCTAGCCTCATTCCAACATGTTCATTTGCTCGCTGGCTTCATCCCTGTCACCCTCCACTCCAATAACTGGAAAATGCCCTGTTAAACTTCCGGGAGCCAATGGTTTACTTGAGAAAACAAAGAAAGATACATTTTAGGATCAATACCTGGACCCTGGAAAATAGGGATTAATATAGTGAGGATAAAGGAGTTAGATACTATTGCTAACATCACAAGGATAGTCACTTCCTTAAAGGCATCTTCAGTACTTGGAGAAAGATTTATGTCAGTATCATCAGTTCTCAAAATAATGGTATCAATATGGTAACTGCAAGAATTACTAGGCTGACTCTAGGGACTGTAGTAATAGCAACAGCTGGTAAACGGTGCCATGTGAAAAGGCAGAGAATAATGCTGGAATCCGTGGAAGAATAATTTTTATAGTCATCAAAACATTCTCCAGCCTGGTATCACTGAGTCTGCTTTTTGAACAGGGAACTCAGACTTGGGGTCCAAATTACACTGTCGCTGAAGGTCAGACAGAAAAACATATACCGCCATTGCTGACGTTATTGACATTCATTCATTCAATAATTATTTATTAAATGCCAACAATAGTGATTTTCATTAGTCAGTATAGATAATTTTAAACAAAAAACACGTCTCTCACAGAGGTTAATAGGACCTGAATTGCACGTATACATATTTATAAACTACAGCTCAGAATAAAAAATACCTTTAAGTTTTTCACATAAATGAAAAAAGCCTCTCTAAGAAGTCTTTTTTGTATAGTTACATCTAGATGATGGTTATAGAAAAATAAGATGTAAATAAAGATTTTCACATTTGGAAATAGAAGCAGACATTTGTAGGAAACTTATTTGTTGGCAAGATTAACTTTACTTCCAGATAGCTTCACATAATCACAACTAAAGATAAAGTTTTAATCTAGAAACAAATGCAGTATAGAAAATACCCTGAGTCGCTTAAAATAATCAGGTAACCTGAGTGATATTTGGAATGGAATTTGTAAAAAACATTTCTAGGCTTCATGTTTGCAAGTCCTTAACCCTTTTCTGAGCAAAAAACCAGTGTGTGTATTTAGTTTTGGAATTCAATTGGAAACTGATCTCTTAGACACACCAGAGAGGACTTTGAATTCCTCTATAAGTGCAATGAGTCATCTTAAAACCTTCTTAAAATCAACAGAAGGTATAATTTAACTGAAAACTCTATGACAGAGTTAGAAAAAAAAAAAGAAATGAACAATTCTCTATTTAGCAATTTCAACACAGGAGGCAAAATGGTAAAGACTATTAATGAAGAACCATAGCCAGTACCTTTTGAATGCCTGCTTGGGATTCCAGAACGTTATTTTCTGATCCATTGCTTCGGTTGATCATCCGCCACATTTGGGAATACATGCTGTCCCTCTCGAAAGGATTCAATCCCTTCATGCGGACATGCTCATATACTGCGGAGTCCAGGACTGTGCCATATGGGATGTCTGTTTGCTTGGAAAGGTCCTGGAGAGACCTTGATTATTGGGAGAGAAGAGAGACACAAGAGAGAGTACTAAATATTTCCAAGAAATGTTAAATAAAGTAAGAAAATGGCAATATATGTGAAGGTAGATATCAAATTGCTTTTCTTGTTTCTTAACATTAAGATGTAATGTGTGCCAGGCTCGGTGGCTCAGCTTGTAATCCCAGCACTTTGGGAGGCCGAGGTGAGTGGATCTCCTGGGTCTGCAGGTTTGAGACCAGTCCAGGCAGTTTGGCGAAACCTCGTCTCTACCAAAAAATACAAAAACTTAGCCAGGCATGGTAGCGCACGCCTGTGGTTCCAGTTACTTTTAAGGCTGAGGGGGAAGGATCGCCTGAGCCCAGCAGGTCGATGCTGGGGCAGTCGTGAGCGTGCCATTGCACTCCAGCCTGGGCGACAGAGTGAGACTCCAACTCAGAAAACAAAACAACAACAACAAAAATGTAATGTGTAAAAGAAAACTGCTCTTGGGATGTATGACTCTTATACAAATTATGAGAAGACAATATTATTACTGAATGAAAAGTGAAAATTTCTAGTGGTAAAGCAGTACATTCTTTGTGAAGCTTCACTGGGGAAAAATAAAAAATTGTGCAATACTACCAAAGTAAAGACAATTTAAATTAGATTGCTGGATAATGATATGATAATTAGGAATTTTAAAATTTCAATATGTTAAAAGCATTAGATTTAAGTTCCTTTATGTGGCAGGCTTAAATATTCTTATAAAATAATTATAATTTACATAAACAACATGTTTTAAGGTAAAGTGTATGCTTAAAAATTAGTATTTATAATGGTCATTATTTATTGAATGGCTACTTTATACATGCCAGGCACTGACATACATTATCCTCACAGAAATGTCTCACGTTCAGAATTATTTGATCCATTGTATAGCTGAAGAAACTTAGGTTGAGAGAATAAGTGCCCTGATCAGTGTGGTGCAATCAATAAAAGGTAAGGCTAGCCCCAAAGTCCAGAGTGTTTTCACTACAAAATGCTAATGCTAATTCTCATTTCTATATGTACTTTTTGCTATATTTGCTTTAGGTTGTGTGTGTGTGTGTATGTGTGTGTGTGTGTGTGTGTGTGCGTGTGTGTGTGTGTGTATGTGTGTGTGTGTGTGAGAGAGAGAATGAGTTATTTTTATTTGTACTTAAATAAAGTTTAGATTTTCAGATTTCTGGAAAGCAGAACATGATTCCAGCTTTCTCTTTTTCAGAATAATGCTCCAGGATTTTTAAATTAATCTTTGAGTTACAGATGGTATCTATTTGTCCCATGTTATTCATCTCTACATTGGTAGTTGATTTCCCTTAAATTTGAGTTTCTGAATTAGTCTGTATGTTCTAACTTAAGAACCAGTTACCACTCCATTAAAACTCATTGAATTTGTGTAGGTGCCCAACTCTAATGACTGACATTTAAGAACAAATACTGTGTCGCTGGCATAATGTTCAAAGTCAGTGCTGGCACAGTTACAACTAACTAACTTCTGGGAATGGGAACAGATGCTTTGAAACACTATACCATATTTTGAACAAGAATGAATGCTCACAGCACTCCGCAACTATGAGCCATGAATCTACTGTAATGTCTATCTCTGACCTTTTGGTCTGGTTTAGATGGAGTTTGCTAATGATTTCCTGTAGGTCTTTACAACCAACACTGGCATTGGGTAAAGGTACTGGGAATACTCTTGTAGTTCACCAGTCTCCATCATGTGCAAAATTGTGATGCAAACAATACATTATGGGCCATGTTTGTTAGAGAGGTATTTGTGCCAATTTCTAACAGTAACTTTCAGCAAAATTTAATCTGCATTTTATTGAGTTTTGTGCTGTTGAAGTATATAATTTACTCCACGGAAACTACCATGATAATTCCTTTTTGCTCTAGACATCTGTTGCATAAAATGATGTGTTTAAAAAGTACTACTTAGCGAGAAGAATTTTCTGGAATATTCTACAACTATTGAACTAATTCTGCCATTTTAAAACAATAAACTCAAGTGATAGTAGATATAAATAATTGAAAGCAAGAATGAAAATGAACTATATATAGCTAGGGTACAACTTAATACCAAAGTGACAGGGCATACCATAATTATCTTGGTAATATTATAACAAAAAGAATTTTGTTTCAAGGGAGCAGCTTGCTGCTATTTCCAGTAGTAGTCGTAAAATTGTGTTGTAAACCCTAACATTTTAAAACATATTTCCTACTGCTTAGTGGTGGAAACTTTACAGTGGTAACATAGGAAGAAGAAATGTGTCTACACAGGTTATAGCAACAGTCCTCATTCATTCTGTTTCTATATATGCAGAACTCAAGACTAGGTAGTTGCACATGGAACCATAGAACCTGTAGGCCTATGGATGGAGAAGGCCCATGTTTGGATTCATCAGAAACCCTAACAGTACAATATTAGCTGTCTGGCAGACCTGGCAATCAGTCTCTATTGTAACTATGAGAAGATTTCAGTTTGAAAGAGATGAGATCACAATCTAGGAGAAAGTTGTTTTTTTTAATGCCAACATCTAAATATATTACTGGTTTGCCCAAATAGTCCCACTAGTTAAATACCGTTCAAAACAAAACAAAACAAAACAAAACAAGTGTCCCTTATTCTTCCATGAAAATTAAAATCAAATGTTATACTCTTTAATATAGTCAGGTCTCTGTGACATAGCTTCACCTTAAATATTAGTTTTACAACCTGAAAATATAGAGTTATAATATAAACAGTTTAGTTGGCAAACCTGTTTGCCAACTGTATATAAAACTTTTGTACACAATCAATTTTAAAGGAATATTTTAATATATTGCCTATTTGAAATTCTTAACGTCACAAAGAAGGTGGTTTATTTTCAACAACTCCAAGTTTAGAATAGCAGAGCATTTTGTAATTAAGAACAAAGGCATGTTCCCTCTAGTAGTTTCTAATATCAAGTTCAGCTTATAAATTTGTTTTGAGACATGTTTGCAATAAAAATTACAGCTTGTCTGATTCAGCATCATTCCATTATAGTACACCAAGATAGCACTGAAGATGACAAAATTAAAATGACTGAAGCAGAATGAAGTGAACACAAATAGCTTATTACAGAATGAAAAGGACATTTTAGGAACCCAACATTGAAAGGGAGTGACTATAGTAAGTGGTAATTTTGTTATTATAATACCGAAAAGATATTAGAACAAGATCAGCAGAAATGCTGAGGCCTATATTATGAGACCCTATATAATATATTTACCCAGTGGTAATCCTCAAAAAATTGTATCTGAAGGTCAAAATCTGAGTGGACATTACTTATACTTGCCCAATTATTGTTTTAAAATGCAAAACAATCTTAGAATCATTAATAAGCATCTAATACATATACAGTAATTTACCCTGGCAAATATTGACTATTTTTTAAAAGATAATAAGCATTGACAGAATGTGGTGGTTCATGCTTGTGATCCCAGCATTGTGGCTAAGGTGGGAGGATTTTTTGAGCCCAGAAGTTCGAGACTAGACTGGGCGGCATAGCAAAACCTCGTCTCTACAAAATAATAATAATAATAGTAATAATAATAATAATTACAACAACAACAACAACAACAACAACAACAATACCAACAACAAAATTAACCAGGCATGGATTGTCTGAGCCCAGGAGATCGAGACTGCCATGAGCCATGATCATTGTGATCATGCCACTGTACCCAGCCTGGGTGACAGACTGAGACCTTGACTCAAACAAATAGGCATTTTTCTCAAGCCACAGAAAAAATGGGAAAATCTAGAGTACTTCAGAGAAGAGTTAACTGTGACACAGTATTAGTATGTTGTACACATACTAATATATTCCATTTCTCTTCCCAACCACATAAAACTCACATATACGCACATAAAAGCCAGTAAAACCTCACTCTGAGAATCTATTAAACCTGAGCCCTCCTCTCCCAAACCCACAACACCACTCATGCACACAGAGTAAAAGGTGAGTGTCTTGATGTAAGTGGTGAATAAAAAAAGAAAGAAATGCTCTGCTGCTCTAATCAGCCTTATTTTCTCAACATCTTACTGAGATCATTCTTTTATTCCCCCTACTGGTCTCCTATTAGACTATTATCAGCCTGTGGGTACTAAACATTACTGAGAGCTTACAGGCAAGGGGTATTTAGTTACTTGCACGAACGTCACATACGCTGAGTAAGTGTGTAGTTTAGAACAATTCAGTGGAAATAAATTTTAAGAATTTGGTTGCTCTAGGCTGATTTAAAACTCTTTCATAAGAAGAACAAACACTTAAAACTCTTTCAAGCATTTAAAACTAATTTGATATATGTGGCAATCTGATATTAAATATATATATATATATTTTAAAATTTTGAGTCAGAATCTCACCTTGTTGTCCAGGCTGGGATGCAGAGGCATGATCATGGCTCACTGCAGCCTCAACCTCCCAGGTTCAGGTGATCCTTCCTTTTGCCTCCCGAGTAGTTGGGGCTATAGGCACACACCACCATACTCGTCTAATTTTTTGAATTTTTGTAGGGACGAGATCTTGCTATGTTGCCTAGACTGGTCTCCAACTCTTGGACTAAAGGAATCCTCCCTCCTTGGCTCCCGAAAGTGCTGGAATTACAGGTGTGAGCCACTACGCCTGGTTGATATTAGGCATATCTGATAGCATTAGCTTTGACATTAAGTTAGATTTTAAAGTTAAACAAAAACTATTATTTGTGAGTTATGTGATGTGATGTGTATTTCTGTATACCTAGTTTCATCATTTTCCTCAGAGAGTTATAATGTCTTCCTCAAAGAGTTATAATGAGAAGACATGCCACAAGATCAAGTTATCTATTGTTTTTATATGAAGATTATTATTTTAATGATTTATCTTCCTATAATGCCCCATTTGATGATTTTTAATTTTTTGTGGATTTTTTTTTCCTGGTAGAGTCAGGATGACTCCTTTTAATATTGTCGAAGAAGAATTCATGCATCAGAGTAGAGTAAATGATTTCTGATTTCTCTTCAATGTATGAGATTGTATAGATCTTTAATACTAAATGATCATACATTTCTTCATAGTAAAACCTTTGCGACACTTTTTGACTTTATATTAATTAAGTTATGTACATTGAATTGCAATTCTGAAACTGTCCACTATTTTAAAAAAATCTAATACCTAGTTTTTCTGCCGTGAACTTCTACTCGTATTTCTGCCTATTTTTCTTTAGCAAGAGATAAGATGTTACCTTTATAAAACTTTCCAGTAACTTACAAAACTCTCTATCCCATTTCCATCTTCTTAAAAAAAAAATCTAGCCTGGTACCTGGAAAGCTCACCCACAAGTGACAAAAGTGACCTGTCAGCTTGGTTCTGAGGAACTGTAAATCTAATCCTATTTTCTATGGAACGGAACAAGTCAGCTCGAACTATCACATCAGATGGGATTTTTCTTTAGGGAGAGAAAAATGGAACGTGGCAGATAGGATAAGCACCAGATGCTCCAGGCAACGGGGCTGACAGTGGAAAAACGACACAGAGCGATATATGCCTAACATCTGCCAACTCAACTTAGACCCCCCCCCCCCCAGTTTTCTCTTCTGGATGCTAATTTCAGCATCTGCCAAAGGGTGGATGTTGTTGCAACCATGTAAAGATTTCACTGTGTGCCCCATCCACTGCTGTCCAATGGCTACAGCAGCTGAGATCTGTCCTGTGACGTGCAGACACATTTTCCAGCACAAAAAAAGATCCAAAATTTAATACTTAAAAGAACAGCTAATATACCAGAAGAATAAGAATTAGTGTCGTTCAGATCCAAGAAGCAAGGGAAAGTATTGGACAACCGATTGGGGTAGTCAGTTGGGACAGGCCTGCCCTGAGAGGTACTGCTAACAGTCGTGCAAGAGCAACTCTTAGTTTCTAAAAGCATGCGTTGTGAAGACACAAAGATTTGTGCTTCAGTCCTTGGACAAATTATTTAACTTTCTCCAAATTGAAATTTCTCTCCCTATTGAACATGGGGAAATAATACTATGATATTAAGATATCTGAAGGTTTGAATTAGATATTGCATGAAAGACACCTTGATTAGTAATGAGCTCTCTACGAGTGCTTAATTACCAGTAGTTACAATTATTAAATGAATTATTAGTAGTAGTATTAATTAGTTCTCTATTATGGTTTCTGGCATTGGCATCTCATTTTCATATCCATTAGATTCATTTTCAGTTAATCCCTTTACTTATGGCTCTTTAAAACTCCCCTACCTCATCTAATCTGACATCAAGCTCTGTACCTTTACCTTTACCTTCTAAATCTTGTATATCTGTCACCACTTTAGCTTTTTATTTCTAACGGCCTTGTCATTTCTACCTAGACAATTATATCTAAGCCCTTTCCGTATCTCTGCTCTCACCCAGTGCTAATCCATCTTTCATGCCACAGTTAATTTGCTCTTTCTGATGTGCAAATCTGAGCATATTGCTGTCTTATTTAAATATCGCCTATGTACCCACTGCCCTTAGAAAATAATTTAAACTTCTTTGCCTTCAAGATCCTTCAAAAACTTAGCTTAAATCTTTTTTTGTTTCAATTCTCAGAAAAAACCTTTTGCCTCATTCATATTTGCCATATAGGCCAAACATACCATTTCTTCGTTTCTGGCTTTATTACAATGTCTTGGTAGGTGTTTTCTTGCCATAAGATGCTTCCTTGTCTATCTGAAGAATTCCTTCCTTTCAAGTTAAAATTTCACTGTCTCTTCAGTGTCCTAACACTTACAATATGTTCACATTTTAGTATTGTGCTATGAAATTTTACTTCTTTGTCTACTTCATTAGAATATACGTTACCCCTCCCATGATTTTTAAACCATTCATCTTTGAAACCCAGATCTAGCCTAGGGTCTGAAAAACAGTCAACAATCAGTGGGGTTCATTTGTTTTGGCTTGTCTTCTTCACTAAAAAGATATGTTCAGTTTGAAAAGTAAGCATTCCCATGAAGCAAACATTGCATAAAAATGAGACTTTCACTATATATTATCAGCTATCTTGTAGCTGACTAATGATGGTCAGAGGTATTTTATAGTTAAAAAACAAAAAACTAAACTCTTTTTAAAGCAATCTTTAGAAATTTCCTCTGTAACAAAATCAGCTGTGAAAGTTTTATTGACTCTCCAGTGAATTGCTTACCAAAACATTGTGCCCTGTATTTAAAATAAATACTTCAGAGGTAAGGCAAATAAAAAGAAAGCCCAAACAAACAGGAATAAAAAAAAAAGTATTTGGAAAAGCTGAAGGTATAGTCCATGATTCTGGTAGACCAGAGACCTGTACAAAGTGGAATGTCTGTTTCTGAAAGTTACTTATCTAAGCGGGTCAGAAAGAGATAAGACAGAGTGATTTCTGACTGAAATATTGGAAGCAAACTGAAATGGTGAAGGAGATTGCTCAACTATTTCCATTAATTGACATGATTATAGATACATAAAAGAATTCATGATTGTGCTAGAGAAGAGATGAGCAAGAGAGCAAGGAGAAGACAGTCACCTTTGGGAATGTTGAGTATTATCACAGTAAATTAAAATTTAGGGATTTTTTCTGGTTGAATCTTTAGATGAAGAGGAAGAATGAGAGTAGACTCTGTATATAGCTTAATGGAATTAAGCCTATATACTCTGTATATAGGCTCTCCACCTTCCTATTTGTAGTATAGTCAATGGCCACTTGTCCTTTGAGGAAACACATTCCTCATCTTTGTAGCTCCATCTCAGAGAAGTTTTCCCTGTCACCTCAGATACAAGTTTGTAAAGTCTGATGAAATATAAGGATATCAAGAGTAAATGGTTGAGTAAAGAGGACTTCTTAATGTCAGAAGAAAAATTTGGTTTTCAGATGGTTTAGTCAATACTTAAGAGCTTAGTAAGTACTCTTTTTAGTGCCGAAACATTGTCCCTAGATAATGAAAACAGGCTCAGGAAACAGCTAAATGTTCTTTTAGCCCAATAATACTATGTTTCTTATTTTTGAAAGGTTAATGTCAAAGTCACATTTAGGGAAGAAATAAGGTTCTCTCATAGACTATTAGATGGTATATCCTAAGAGCATACCTCAAGGTGGAATGTCATTCGGGATAACACAGCCACAACAATCTCTCTTGGAGAGAATGTACCAACACTGAAGTTTTTGTGTCTTCCTTCCTCTCATAGTTCCAGTATCTTTTCCTCCTAAAGACAGCAGAAGCCCTTTGAGGTGCAGGTTGAAGTCTGAGCCCATCAAGGTAGAATGATATCAGGCAGAGCAGAGGGTTGGGACTCCTTTTTTAAAATTTCTTTTCTTTCTTTTTTTTTTTTTTGAGACAGAGAGAGTTTCTCAAATGAGGCCTCCTAGATGGAGAGGGTCTTTTATAAGAGGTGGCTTATGAAGATCAGAGATTGAAGACTTACAGAGAGTCAGCAGATAAGCAACTCCATGCGAAATGCTCCAATAAGGCATAACTGATGCAGCTTTTGTAGCTCTGGCATTCTACCCCTGTGCCTGCTTCTGTCCTGAGTACTTTTTCTGTCCCCAAACTCTCCCTAATGTGATATAACACACCACACTAGATAAAAACCATCTTCTGAACCTTCTGCTCTGAACTTTTTTAGAATGTTTATTTTATTTTTATTTTTTAGAATTGTTCAAGAAGTCACCAGAATTTCAAGAAAAAAGTGTGAAGCAATGTTCATGAGAAGGACACCTCTCTCTTGCAGAACACTGTCCCTCCGTGGTAGATGACCACGTGTGGGGAATACAGCCAGCAGATGGCACTGAGGTTTTTCCCGACAGACTTGGGAATATTGTCTGCACTGAACCCCCCAAAGTAGTCAGAGGCACCCCTATCCGCCATTTGGTATAGGTAGGATGTTCCCAGGTGACATTGGAAATTTATGTAAAATGGATGCACTTAAAAAAGATGGGTGTCATGGACTAGTTAGGGGAACATCTTCCTGTATGCAGACAGGTTTGCACTTTCCGTACAAATGTAAGTTGGTTCCGACTTTTGACTATGGTAGGTCATTCTAGAGACCATATAGGAAAATGGAAATGCTCTGTCTTTCTTGCCACTGCTGGACCTAATTAATAAAAATGATTGTGAAATTTCCTCCAAAATGACAATGTTATACAAATGCAAGAGAATAGCCATCTGAAAATCTGATTGACTTGTCTGACTTCTCGACACAAATTATAAGCTAGAAAGTAATTTTGCCATACTATGAATCTTGAAGTGTGGCAGACACTGTATTTTTTCCACCAGAAGCCTCATATCTCTTACACTGCTGACAGAGTATCATTTATGACTCTTTTCTCTATTTTAAATTGCTGTTGGTTAAATAAATGTTTAATATGTATTAGTTATTAAATAAATCATTAAAGTACACATATATGTATATGATGAGAGGTTACTTTATATATTTAATAGATGCATATGATATATAGTAAAGCATACATATTATAATATATAAACAAATTAATCCAAATTCTACTACAGAAGGCCCTAGTTTTTTTGTGAATTCAATTACCCTGCAGTTTTCCTGTGTATAGTACACAGCATATGCAGTTTCTTTTTTACGTATTATAAAAAAGATGCAATACTTATTTACTCCAAACACTAGAAGCAAATATGAAATTATCCTAAATTTGTATGGCCAGCATTTTGTTATGTCACTATTAAATGACAATTGATTGAAAAATTTATGTTAAGAGGTGTCCTCAAACAATGCAACAGACTTCAATAGTGATATAGTGGGGCTTTATATTCCTATATCCTTGAAAATTCAGAAAGTACTTCACTAATTCCCATGATTTCCCTGAGTGTGATCAAATTTCTAAATGGTGTTAAGAAAAACTCCTCAAACAATCATAACATCAGAGAGTTGAGTTACCACAAGCTTCATATAATTTGATTAGGTACCTCAAGGTACAGAAGCCAGTCCTCAAAACGGACGTTATTTTTTTTATAAGATACTTTGATGACTCAGAAAACTAAACACCAGGAAGTCCTTATTCATGCCTAACCCAAACTCTCCTATTTCAAGAGAAAACACTCATTTTGTTCTTAGTGAAATAGCCAATACCTACACATCACCTCTATTACAATATTTCTCTAGGAAATAAAACACTTCTTTTTTATTTTCATCCTTTGGCCTTCTCCTTTAGTGTTGAATTAAACACTAAATTCCTTTAGTTGTTATCCACAAGATCTATTACTCACTTTGTTTAGACTGTTATTAACTGGGCCATTTTAAAATCTTCTATTACAGTTGTGCTTAATTTATGAACCTTATAAATAGACCACGGTAGTATTTAAAAGACCTGAACAATTTTTGCACTGTTAGGTGACTGTAGCCATTAAAAAAAATAAAATAAACACTGATGCTATATTTCCAATTTATAATTGACAGACGGTTCATTCTGAAACTATCTTCATCCTCTAATTCTGAACTGTTGAAAACACAAAAACACACACACAGAGATTGTTTCTTCCATCATTGAGTGAATTATCACATATTTGTCCCTATTAAACTTCATCATACCTCTCATCACCTTGTTTAATTTGTCAAGGTCCTTATAAATTCTTACAGTACAGTTCTAGTCAATAATTACCCCTACTCAGTATAGAGTAATCTGCATATTTAATAAGCTTACTCCCTATTCCATACTTCAAATGAACACTGAAAATGTTAATTAGAAGCAGGGCCAATGCTGACTTATGGAAAAACTTTATTCAATATACCCTCCAAGGCTGACATTGAACCATTGATCACTACCTTGCATATGGGCCACTAACAAGCTGTGATACAATAATACATAATACAATATGAAACAATGGCCCAAAATACAGTGTGAATTCAGATGAGGAATCAATAGTCATTTGTAATTATTTTCCCTACGAGGTAGTTTGAGAAGCTCAAAACATTAATCACATTGTCAAATTTTTCATAATGGGAAAAAAAAAACTAGAGAGAAAGAAGTTATCAGGAATAACAGTAAGCTAATTTGATAGCCTTTAAAGACTCAAAGAAATATTTTTGACAAAGTAAACTGGAAGGTCATGGTTTCAGTGAATATTCTAATGATCTGACTAAAAAACAGAAATCCTGGCTCTTTATAACACAAAACAGGGGACCAAGTTTCTATGAATAACTTAAAATTTTCCAAATGCAAAAGATATATTCCCAGTGCAATACATCTGTGGACGTCCCAAAGCAAAACAAAAGAAAACAAAAAACAAAAACCAACTTTGTTTTTCCTTAGAATGATTCGGAGAAATTATCCTCTGTTCCCAATTAGCTGATAATTCCTTTATGAGGAACTGCAACTAAAGTTGGTATTAAATGCGTATCCTCATGCCTGAGACCCAGGTCTTATGAACAGCCACTCTGAGATTATATATGCCCAAACTGTTCTGCACATGTGCCCCCCAACCCCTAATTCAACAGCAAACCTTGAGAGTTCTGCAGCATCCCTCTCAGAAAATCACAGTTTTCATCTAATAAAAAGCAGCCCAGCCAGCCAGCTGCAGACCTTGCATCTCACCTTCTCTATCAGTTACGATTAGCTGGAACATTTGGCTCTTTTCCAACCTCATCCATCCTTAGCTTCAAGGTTTGAGAAATGGAAGATGTCATGGGGTGTGTGTGTGTGTGTGTGTGTGTGTGTGTGTGTGTGTGTGTATGTAGACGTGGAGGAGAAAACCATTAAAAATAAATTGAATATCTTTAAATGGCAGGAGCTATAGAGGAACTAAGAGGATCACAGAACTAATGGGGTCAAACAGGTACTTAGGAGAGGGTAGAGGTTGTCACCAAGATTGCTGCCATGATGGAGAGGCTAGGGAAGAAATGGGGGACTAGATATACAGAAATAGAAAAAGGAGACAAGATGATATGACAAAACAAGCTTCCTTTTAGGTCTGCCTTCCAACCTAAGATTTCTTTTATTAAGGTGTTTATGTGAACATATTTATATCGTTATCTTAGGCCTTGTTTAAAAGATAACCTCATTTGAGTAATTGATACAAATTTTTTGTAGTTGAAGAGACACTGAAAATAGTCATTCAAACTGTGGAACAAATATTTATGCAGTGAAGGAAGAAATGAATTACTTTTTTAAGAGATGGAAAACTGAAGCACAAAGTGGGTTTAAAACTTAATTTTTAGTAGTAGAAAGGAGACTTGAAGCTTTGAATCTAGGTCTTCTGACTTCTTCAAGTGTTCTACTGCCAAACAACCCTGCCTACCAACTCCAGTCTTGCTGATTTTCATTACTACTCTTCACATATTAATGTCACAAAAGCATGCTTCATGCTCCAACTATTTTCTCTAAAGTGAATAAACAGTGTACTCTCAAGTGTAGGGTTTTTACCATATCTACAAACTTGTGGTAGATATAATTTATTCAGCAGACTTTGGGTAAGAAAGGAAAAAGATAGGAAATAAGAGACAAGAATTTATATTCTTGAGTACAGTAAGTACTTTGTGGGTATCTAGGCTTATAGGAATAAGAATGGGAAGAAAGAAAAAGAGAGGAGATAGAGTGAGACAGAGAGGGAGAGAGAGAGAGAGAGAGAGAGAGAGAGAGAGAAAGAGAGAGAGAAAGAGAGAGAGAGAGAGAAGCATTTGACTTGTCTAGAATGATTCAGATCGTCCAGAAGAATAAGATCATCTTAAGGAGTTGTGGAAGATTATTAGGTTGGCAAAGTTTTTGTCTCGGTAAGCTAAGTGTAAACAGAGTCTATGGAAATGCTAATGCCTTATTCTTGGGAGTCACAAATAAAGTGGAAAACAACTTTTAATTAAATGCTCACTGAAGCTTTGAAAGACCAGCATACATCTGAGAGTTTTTACTTTTTTCAAAAAGAAAGCTAAAACCCTGTGTATGACAGCTAGATGGCTATATGTTTGGAAAACATCCATCATTGTGGTACTCAAGTGCCAAGACAAGTAAGCCATTTTAACACTGAGCAATACAGAGTAAGGAGATGAATGTCTTCCTCTCCAGCAGTGCTTGTGTGCTCCGGAGCTAAGGCCTATACAGTTCTGTACTAAAATGAAAACATAAAAGCAGAATGAATCAGGCCTAGCTTGCTTCAGCCACCTTGATTTTGGTTGTTCCTAATAAAATGCCCAATCTCCTGATGAGAGATATGAAATAGGCTTCTTCTGGATGACTGAAGAGAGACTATGTGACACTCAGGAAATCCATAGGGCATACATTTTGGGTTTTTCTCTCTTATGTAGGAATAATTAGACAAAGAAATGACCTTCATATATCTTTCTAACTTTTTTTTTGATGAGGTATGTATACAAGTCGCAGAGGTCCATAGTCTCAGATTCTAAAAAAATCCTTTTCTGATGTACTCATTGAATGAATATTTACCTGTCACTATGTACTAAATAATGCACTATATAAGGCACTGTGCAGTTACAAAGGTAATAAAATGACCCTAAAGAACATGTATTTTAATTAGGAAGGTAAAACAAGTAGAATAATATTCCAATACATGGCTAGAGGTAGTTCAATTGGTGAGATAGATGTGGAGCAGTTTAAAAAAGGGAGACACTAAATCTTGTATGAATATGTGGCAAGGCTACATACAGAAAAGTGTTGTTTGACTTGGGTATCAGGAGGGAGGTAAATAAAGATGAGTTAGAAGAGAAGAGAAAGCTTGCCTGACAGATATTCTAACTCTGAGTTAGAGCCAGTTACTCTCAGTAGCAGCTTGATCTTAGTTCTGGTGAGTCAAGCTAAGGTGAGAGAAATGAGTAAATAGCTCCTCCAAGTCCTTACTGATGCTTCAGTTCAGGTAAAGTTTGCAAACACCAGGCTTGTTTGTTCGTTAGCTTTGGTGTGTGTTTTGTTTTTATCTTTGAGAAAATTAGAGGGTTAAGTGGCAAGGCAGGAAGACTCAGAAAAACAGAGCATAGGGGAGAGTAGGGGTAGTTGTGTCAGAAACAATGGCGGCATCAGCAAGAAACTTTGGAGTTTAGGTGAATCTGGTGAAAGAAATATTTTAGTGTAAGGAATTGTGGACAGGGCAGTACAAAGAATAGTTATTGCCACCGTCAAAAACGGGGGCAGAAGGAACAGTCCAAGGAATGTACACGAGCTCCTGGGGAGCAAGTCGAAAAATGGAAACAAATGTTAGGTGGTGAGTGTCCAGGAACTGTGCTGTTATTTATGTCTTTTTTTTTCATTTAATTTTGATGCTGAGCCTATGAAATTGAACTTATCTCCTTTCCACTCTTAGGAAAAATAAGGCTTAAAATGATTATGGAATCCTGACAAGGTTATTTAGCTAATAAGAGACAAATGACTCAAATGTAGATTTATTTGAATCCAATAGGGGATCACATAGTTTAAATATTTGAAATTGACTTAGCTAAAATTAATGCCACCATTAGTTTTTTTTCCCACAAAGCTCTTTTTTTTTTTTTAAAGAAACATATAATAGCCCTCATGGATGTCATTTATTCATCTGTTTATTTCACAATAGTGTGTTTGTAACTGGCAAATAATATGGTCCCCTGGTAAAAGTTCTAGTGCCAGATTGCCTGGGTTTACTACCCTAGCTTTTAGTTTCATCATCTATAAAATGGAGATGAAAATAGCATATCTCTCCTGGGCTATTATGAGAATGAAATGAGAAAACCTATGCAAAGCATTTAGAAAACTATCTGTCACATAGCAAGCACTTAATAAATGTCAGCTCATTTTATTCATATTATGTGACAGGGACTTTGAGAGGGCACTAGGGGTTCAAAGATAAATACAGTAAGTCCCCCACTTACAAATGAGTTCCATTCAGAGAGTGCATTTGTAAGTCCAATGTGTTCGTAAGACAAAGTTAGCTTAGTTACCCAACTAGCACAATTGGCTATACAGTACTGTACAGGCTACATCACTGCTGCTTTTACACTTGCTTCTGGACATCCTGGGCTTGTAATAAAGATACTGTACTATTGTACTCTATGCAGTACTATATAGTAAAGTACATAAAATCATGCATGTGACACTTGTAGAGGATGCATGCATGTGACAACGTACACCAGATATGTGAACTAACTTTTGTGATTGAATATGTGAGCACACATTCACATCTTTGAAAGTTTGCAACCTGAAGGTTTGTATGTAGGGGACTTATCTGTATAACATAGTTCTTGTCTTTGAAGAATTTACAATCTCAAGACAAGATCCATGTATATTGACTAATTATGCCTAGGAAAATGGAAGATACCAGAAGAGTAGAAGGGGGCTCTGAGTCATTTCAGGGAGCAGGAAGAGCAGGTAAAGCTCCACAGAAGCATGAAACATCCCATAAGAGTCTGGCTTGGTTGAAGCATGAAAAAGCATAAGGAGGAGTTAATTGGTGCTGGAGACAGAAACAAAACTGGACCGGAAGGGCTCAATATGCTCCATTAATGGAGTTGGACTTTATCTTGATGAGATGAGGTAAAATGGAGTTTTCCAAGCCAATTTTGAGGATGGAAGAAGGCTACAGTCTGGACTCTACACTTTGGAGGACAAATGGGAAGAGATTAGGTAGAAGGGAGCCATAGCTAAGGTAATAGAAAAGAAAATGAGATGTAAAACAGCAGGCAGGGAAAGTCAAGGTCTTTTATTGACTCAGATCAAGAAAAGGAAGGAAAGCAAGGTTAGAAATAAAAAGATGAAAAAAGAAATAGAAGAGTATAGTTAGCCTCTGCCTTATTTTAAAAATAGTTTGTTAATCAAAAGATGTAATCCACTAAACAGGCTAATGAAGAAAAATCACCTGAGCACATCAATTGATGAAAACCACCAGTAACAAAAACATTTGACAAAATTCAACAACTATTCTTGGGTGCGGTGAGCAGGGCCTTGGCCCAGTGTATCTCAATGACCTAGGCCCAGATGTGAAGCCACAAGTGGAAGAAAGGATTTAGGATTAAAAGTTTTCTGTAGTCAACCATCAGAAATTGAAGACAGATACTTCTGATTTTCCGTCTTGCAGCTTCCCATCCCCTACTTTATTCGACTTTCAAAACTACAAGAGAGCAAAGCTTCCCACCCACAGTTCTATTTCAAAATAGAACAAATCCAGAACCCAGATCAGGGAAGAATAGAGGTGAGCAAGCATCAGAAGGGAAAGCCTCTTCCACTAACACTGAATAACAGAACTAAAGAGAAAAACAAGAGATCTGTCACAAATGAGGAAAAATCAAAGGAAGACCACAGGTAATTTCAAGTGTAACAAAGATAAAACTCCTGAAAAATAAGACCTTGGATCCCAAACAATAGAAGTCACCAACTACTGGCCCAGAATACAACAGGGATTAGGGAATGGATGGAAAGAGTGAATAAGACTCAAGAAAGACAAGATGCAACACTGAAAGAACTTGTAACAGAGATTTTAGCAATAAAAAATTTCATCCAGGAAATAAATAACAAGATGACAAGTAGGGAAAGCAGAATTAATCTAGCTGAAGAAAGAACCTCAGAACTTGAAGACCAGAACATGGAATTAACCCAATCTGTAAAAAAACATAGAAAAAAGACTTAGAAAAAAGAACAATGCCTACAAGAGATGTCTGATTATATCAAGAGGCCAAACCTATGCCAGATTGGTATCCCAGAAGAAGAAAAGGAAATGGAAAACAACTTGGAGCAAGTGTTCCAGGAGGTAATCCAAGAAAACTTTCCCCACCTCACCAGAGATGTGACCAGCCAAACACAAGAGATACAGAGAACCCCCACAAGACATCAAATGAGAAGATCAATACCAAGACTCATAGTAATTGCCTACACAAAGTAGATGCAAAAGAAAAAATCAGAAAGGCAGCAAGAAAGAAAGGTCAGACTCCTACCAGGGAAAAACAATCAGAATAGCGGCAGACCCATCAGCAGAAACACTACAAGCAAGAAGGTACTGGAGTCCAATATTCAAAGTCCTCAAAGATAAACAATTTCAACCAATAATTTCCTACCCAGCCATCTCAGCTTCATCAGTGACGAAGAATTAAAATCCTTCCCAGATATCCAATCCCTAAGAGATTATGCAGCTTCCAGACCAGTTCTACAGGAGATACTTAAAAAGGTATTAAGCACAGAAGAAAGAAAAAAAAGAATGACTACACACTTCACAAGAGAACAGTAGAGCACAGAATCAACAGAGAATACATTGCAACAAGAAACTTGAAAACACACATACATACATCAACACCAAAGCCAAAAGAAAATAAGCAAAGAAAAAAACTTTGTTAGAACCCCATGACAGGGATAAACAATCAGATTTCAATAATCAGCCTGAATGTGAGTGGACTAAATGCTCCACTGAAAAGACACAGAGTGGAAAAATGGATAAGAAATCATGACTCAATTATTTTCTGCATCCGGGAAACTCATCTTACCAAGAGGGACACA